>JAMZDL010000057.1:0-173275 GCA_027579765.1 Candolleomyces efflorescens
GTGTGTGTGTTGGTGTTAGAGTTTGGTTCTGAAGTCTTGTTGGTTTCTTTGAGCCCTAGAACGCGACCTGCGCATCAACGGGCAAAACTGATCAATCCGCCAGCTTCAATGTCTCTCAAAATCTTGTAAACCATCTGCTCGTTTACCTACATTAGGTACAGATAGTACAGACCCGTCATTCTTGTTCAATCTTCGTCATCTCCAATACCATCTGCTTCATCTTCCTCGTTCTCTAAGCTTTCGGACCAAAGAGAGATCTCCATTCCGAGCTGCTCATAAATGAAATATTGGTCCACCTTTTCAGGATCCCGAATAGCCCATGGAATCATAGCGACAACTGAAAGAATTGATTTTGCCGACACAACTCTGAGTCCCCTTTCCTCTTTGTGGACGGACATCAAGGTCCAATGTGAGAGCTCGAAAAGGTCCTTGTCGTGAGGGGAAAGCAATGACACCATTGCCAAGGGGCGCCGAGCTCCATTGATTTCACCATTAAAGAAAAAAAGGATCTCGCCAAATCGAAATTCGCCATCCACGAGAAGCTAGGACTCGATTGTCAGCTTTATCCAGACTATAAAAAAAAAATCTACCTTGACACAACGAGCTTGCCGGACCTTCTCAGGTGGCTTGTTCTGCTCTTTCCAGGCAGACCGGGCAACTTGCCCATTCGGAAGCTTCAAGCGAGCCCAACGGCGGATTTTTGGGCCAAGCCACTGTGCTGGAGGAACATTTCCAAAGATCGCCTCTTCTTGAATGAAATATTCCCGTAAGGTATCGCCAATTTCTCCATGGTGGGTGCGTGGTGTCCTTTCGCGCGCAGATAAGAAGAGAAATCCATCACCGAGGTCGTCAGAGTGACTTGGAGTCAAGGGTGGGGAGCGGGCGAGGTCGGGATAAGCGGCTGTGAGGGTGTTGATCTGGCATTGACGTAGCCCTCGTTCGGAAAGGTTGTGATATGGGTTGGATGGTTGTTTGATTTGGCCACCGAGGTCACCTATCATGCGCTCCATGGTCCATGTTGAGGAAAGAGGGACAGGTCCGGTGCGAACAGTCTCCCCGGGCATGTGCAGGAGAAAGTGCAAGCACGGTCGCATGAAGTGGAGACGAGATACCTTCCGTTGCACGTAGAGGAGTTCAAATTCCTGATGGAACTCTGACATCCAACGATGGGCGGATTGCAGCTGCGGCCGAGAGATGATGTGTTGGTGAAGAATGCGTACGGCGTACACAAGTTTGCATAAGTTTCTCCAGTACGCGAATGGAAGGATGCCGTAGAGCAAGGGAACGGCTAGACCATAGAAATAGTGTTGCCATTCCTTAGCTTTATATCCACTTGACACCTTGTCTGCTATATTTCGTGGTGGCCGGTCGAAAGATCCAGGGAGGTACTGGCGAGAGGCCCCGACAGCTGCACCATGAGCTTCCCAAACCTTCCCGCTGAGGACGGCCCAATCCCATGTATGAACATCATCCCCCGGGTCCACCTGAAACTTCCCTCTCCACAAGGGAACCAAGAGGTCACCAAGATTCAGTGTCGGAACATGCATGCTGTCCCCGACAAACCCGCAAGGAACCGGGAGCCGACGATTACTCGCCAACCCGCTAAAGATTGAGGTCGACGACAGGCCTGTCTCTTTTCGGCGTGCCTTGTAGTTCGTCTTCCCGGTTGAACCAAGAAGAAATACAAGATTTTTCTGGTACATTTCGGGCAGTGGTCCTCCAACGGTACTCGCATTGATGTCGCTGTGGTTGCATCCATCTTCATTGTAGTTGTTGGGCTTCAGAAGTGCACCGTAATAGTGAGAGCCCTCGGGTTTATGTCTCCCATGGATCCCGCAATAGAGTCGACAGAAAAAATAACCATGGTGACCAACAAATCCAGTGAAATACGTCCCCCCTGGACCATCTGCTGAACCAAGCAGGAGGAAAAGGTTTGACATTTCGACTGTGCTGGTTGCGCCGTTGATAATTCGGAGACCTTCTTTCTGAAGTGCTGCAAGGTGATGGAACCCAGGGAAAAGAAAGGACTCCATATGCTCTGGGTTGTTGGGGCCAGGTATAACAGCTCCAGGGAGCACGTTCCTCTTCTTGTATCGCTCTTCGGGTGGCAGATCTAAGAGGACCCAAATATAAATCCAGCAATCGGACTTCTTGTCCCGGTAGAGCTGTGCGCCATCCATTGAGAAGAGCAGAACACTGTCACTGGGCCGAATATCCCCGCGGTCGACAGCCTCGAGGTAATCCTGGCCATGGTATATGTCGCTGTACTCGGGAAGGGAGCCACCGTTCGCAGGGTCGTTCAATTGCTCGAATATCTTGGATGTTTCACGCGCTCGATGGCCCATGAGATGAGCGCTCTGCGGCTCCTTCCATCGTTCTTGAAGTTGTGGTCCAAGGGGCATCGTGTAGAAGTACTGGCGAGGCTTCTTGGTTTTGGGGTCATAGCGTGTTGTATTGCAGGACCGACACTCTTGGAGCTCACTAAATGGCCCAGTATATGCCATGCAAGTGTTGGGGCACATGTGGTGGACAATCGGGGTGACGCCGGTCAGGTTGGCAACTTCCTTCTTGACACTATGGAACGAGAGGAGATCCCGCTCCGGTTCATCTTCGAGCATATCCAAGCGGACATTTTCGTACACCGAGTCGGCAGCATTCACGGTCGATAGGAAGAGCTTTATTGACAGACGTGTGTCCCTATCGAGGGTTTTCACGAGGGGGCCGGGGTTGCGCAGTCTATCAAGTTGGTCGGGGGACATGTCTCCATTGTCGAGTGAAGCTGATTCTATTGCATAGCGAAACTCAAGTGCGGTACTGAGCTCAGGTATACAGGAAGAGATGCCGGGAGGTAATGAGTCGTCGAAACGGGCAGGGTGGGGTTGTAACTCTGGCTGAAACGCCTCCGCCATCGACTCGGATTCAGCGGACTGTCTTGCTGTATCCCCCAAATGACCCGAATCGCTCCCTGCTCCCGTCGCATTGCCAGCATCCATACTAGCACCCGCCCATCCACTCTCCTGCTCATCCAAGCTGGGGTCTGTCCATCCACATCCGCTCTCCCCTTCATTGGCGCCGATCGACTGGACAGAGTTGGAGAGAATTGCTATACATCCCGCGGTTAGAGTGATGACACTTGTCTAAAAAGAAAGCCTACTCACATTGACTTGGATGGGGCCTGTCAGGTTGATTGACGTCTCTATCCGCCAGAGCAGATTGAGCAGAAAGTACTGGCTGTGGCAGCGTGAGCAAATTAAGCATGGTATGATTGAAACACACTCACCACAGTCCCGGCGGCCTCATTTTGGCTTGAACCCTGTCGTTCCATGGACCGGTGCAAGTAGTAGTTCGAGCGGCTGACCACCCGTTCAATTCCTTTGCAATACCGGTCACACCGACAGTAGTGCACCTTCTTTGGTGCCATCGGTAGGGCTGGGTGACTCGATGGTGCACCGACAACGGATGTGACGCAAAACCTTGTCAATTCGAGCGGTGCTGGCAGAGCACTGCGATTTGACAAGTTTCAAAGAGAAGGGGGCAGTATCCAGATAGAATGAGGAGAGAAAGCAGGCGAGAGTTGCAAGACACGATGGCAGGAAATAGAGCAGGCGACGCGACAGGATACGTGTTTCGCGCTACCCATGGGAAAATGACCACGAACAGCCGCGCTCGCACGATTGCAAAGCCCTAGCGTAAGTCATCCAGCCATGTATAAGATTGAACAAGAGCTGAACAAACGGTGAACATATGAGAACCGATTCGAGCAGATGCATAGATTTGATATTTGGTGTACATGTGTGATCTAAACCGCTCTAAACAGAAAGCGCGTCCAAAAACGTAAGGTAACCGTTGTAAACACGAGTCAACCTTGCCCGATTTCACTGGGGGTTAATGAGCAGAGCGTCTCCTTTGCAAGATCGATGAGCGACTGGAAAGGTTCCTGCAATCTCTCCACAGCTTCAAACTCCATACCCCAGAGCGTCAATGCCTTCAGCCTACGGACGTCTAAGAAACACTGGTGTTGAGCGTTGGATCCTAGTAGCCAGTTCAGGAAGGTTATCCATTGATCCCCGTCGCTCAGGGAGATATCGAGTTTCTTGAGGACGACTAAAGCTTCGCCTGGGCTAACCGAAGAAGCATATAGGGGATCGACGTTGATTGAACGCACGTATAACCTGAGCGTTTTCAGTGCTGTGCAGTGACGAAGTAGTTGAATCGGGAAGGCATTGAGTCCGCGAGCATTCATCCAATGTAGCTTTGGGAGATTAAGGAAGAGTTGATGGTAGTACTGAACCTGAGCAAGAGAGAAGCGAGAGCAGTTGGAAAGTTTCATTCGTTCGATGTTCCTTGCTTGGAGAAGAACTAAGTAGGCAAACTGTCAGAGATATCAGAAGAAGCGATCAACTGACTTGCCTGTGAGGATGCCCACATTGCTCGCAGCGGCGAAGCAATCGAGTGTAATAGACCTGATGGCGTCACAAAGGCGATCGGAAGCCTGAAGAACTCCTGCGGCGCGAGAAACATGTTTCTCGTTGTCCAGGTCCATGTGCCGGAAGAGGTGTTGCTGAGAGTACAGGTGGAAAGTGCGGTCTACCAACGCGCACTGCTTCAGATGCGCCTCCGCATCTTCGGTCAGTCGTAGGGTATCAGGACCGGCGCTTTCAACAAGTTCTTCTAGAATCCTTCCGATCAGCTCGCTCGGTATGTCTTGACTATCTTTCCGCAGGGCGTCCTGTGACTTGTGAGAGGGATCCATCATGAATAGACGAAGGAGGGAAGAGTCGAATCTCTCAATCGATTCTGGGCAAAGCTGTGTATTCCCACGAAATACAGCTGCCCATCTGACGCGTCATGGTAAGGAGTGTACTAACCCAGGGAGTCTGACGATATTCCGCAGAGTCTGACTGTGGTGACGGTTGGGAAGTCAGTGCAATTTTCTCTCTCGTCCTCTGCCTATGACTACAATCGACGTTCATCTGAATGCTTCATCGAGATTCCTCCAGCTTGACGAGTAATGCGGCCTAGGATGGCAGTCGCGGTGAGAGCTCAGGTAACTGAGTGAAGCTCCTCCGAATGGTAGGATCTCACATAGCTCGTAGAAGGCTTGGCTGATGACTGAAGCTACTGCACAAAGGGAGAAACCTCCTGCAACTTCCTCTCGTCGATATCACTCACGTCGATCTTCAATTCAAGACGCTCGAGATGGTCGAAATTCCTGCCAAGGTCGAGTGTGCGGAGAGCTATACGGGAGATCGCCAGAGAGAAAGACACGCACACTGTACTCTACCCAAATCGGCAACAAACACAGACCTGGCCCTCCCTCGAATATGCTTGGAGCGTCTGAGCAGTTCCAACGGAGAGATTCGATAGCAAACGGGACTGGGAAGAGAGGCGAAAGGCGCGATTGACGAGTGAGCAATTCGTCAGTGTATGGTTTGCTTCTGATTTGTGATCGCCGAAGCAATTTCTTTCCACAAGTTCGCTTGTGGTTTTCTCAACGAGTTCATAGGGGGAAGATACAGAGCCGCAGCGTCACCTCAAGTGTCCAGCGGCCGGCATAGTGAACGAAGAGAGGAACGCTTCGGGAAAAGCCGCAAACGATTAGCCATGTCATCAACATTGCCTCATCTTATCTTATCTTACAGGCACTTGGCGAGATTTATGAAGATGGGCTCTGATTTATGATTTCCAAGGCATAGCTCGATCAGTCAGACTCTATGCAAATTAAAAGAAATTACGACTATGACTGCTTCACGCCTTCCTGTTCCCGCTTCCATTCAATGACTTCAGATGTTTGACTGATTGCTGAAATGTGAGTCCCTTCGCGTGATTCTCCCCCTAGTGGTTCAATGTCGGCGCCCGCACTCCTGCTGAATTCATAACTGCTGAAGGCAGACTGAGAGGACGACGATTCAGAGTCGGATTCGTGGTCCAGGTGGAGCGGATGGAGATTCACGCTGTTCGTGAGGGATGGGAACCTGGTGAAGGAGTGACCGATAGTAATGCGAAATATGATCATATGAGGTGACAGCGTCTGTTAGAGACGATCGGCGATTAGAAGGCCTGTGCTTACAATAGAAGGTGATAAACTTACGCAAAATGCGAAGAACAGCCCGTTGAATGTGTTGTAACATGTCAAGAAGCTCGGTGGAGGCCGTTGGGTCCGAGCGTCTAAAGCTAACATCATCGCACTTGAGAGAACGCCAAAGATGCAAAGCGGCAGTGCGGACTCGATGAGAATGGCCACCGCCCCAGTGTAGATCTGCACATCTTTGGTTGATGACTGAGGTGACAAGGCTCGCCGTGCACGGATAAGTCGGAATACAATGAGACCCGTGACAATGAGATTCGTTATCACTGTCAACAGAATATAGGCGCTAACGTATTGTCTTCCACGATTGCCGGCTGCGAAGATGGCGAGAAGATTGATAACTGTTTATTTGTTTTCAGCACCATACTCGATAGAAACTCTTGGATAGGTATCACCCACCTAGGGCGCAGGCAGAAGTAGATGCGGGAAGAGCTGCAATCCATGAGTAATCAGACCAAACCACATAGCAACGGTACGCCTGCAAGCTCCGCCATATGAGGAACAAGGTGATGAAATGCGCTCGTTTCTCAGCTCACCAGTAGTGCATCCCCGATCCAAACAAGAACCGCCACACAAGTTCCGCTGAGATGTGCCTCCCAGCCTGACGACTTGTTCACCATGAGTGTTCTCCAATGCGAAGGCGAGGTCGACGCGAAGAGGACTTGGAAGTAAACGGCCATATCGAGTGACGCAGCAAACGCTGTGATACATGTTATGATCACGCTGGCGATAATGTATCTCATCCTGCCCTTTCGAAGACGTTTTGGCGTCTCGGAGAAGACGTTGATCCCATAGAGAGCCATGACAATATGGATTCCTGGCACGTAAAGGAAACCATAGACCATTGAGCAAGTCGTCAACGGTGTATAGATGCACATAGACACCTACCGACTGTTACCATGGTCAAGGTGTAATTCGCATAAATCGATCGAGCTTGTACCGTGCGCGAATGATCGAGGTCCATCGTATCAAGCAGTGGAGTGCGCAGAATCGAACAGCACGTAAGTTCTGACTTCCTCCCTCTTTAAGTATGATCTCGAGCGCTCATATCGTGCTTCCGCGCCCACTAGAGACCATCAAACATACAGTATTGCATTGCCAACACCTCTCGGGTTAAATTCGTGATGGATGAAGCCTCACTGATGATATCTCGGAAATGCAGTTCTGGGCTCAGCTGATTCAGATGACTTTAGACTATAGAGGCAATTGACAGTGCGAACGGCAATAGAGCTGCGATATCATTACTTCAATCCATCACGGCTACCGAGGTTAGGAGGGGTGAACAGGCAGTGCGTGTAAGAAGAACTTTTTCATACAGGCTCATGCTTACCGGGATTACCGTGCGCCGCACTTACAAAGTGGGAGCTGGGAACCTTGCGTTTCATTTGAGAGACGGCTATAGTGATTGATCTTCTTTAGTGGGCTGGATTGGCCCATGATGATGATCTCCCGCGAGGAGGTGCTCGTTTGGCGTATACGATGAGACTGGGTGCTTGATTGACACACCGCCATAGTCAAAACGTCACTTCATACGGAAATCGACAAGGAGTGCATAGGAACTTATAGTAATCGAAAACATTTCGAAGGCCAGCCTTGACACCGTTGTTACAAAGCCGGACAAACTGGCCATCGTCTTCTGAGGCGCAGCCGGCAAAGATAAGGCTCTTCATATTATAGGAGTGACCGAGAAGCTGAAAAGGAAAGTCGGGCCAGTCGATGAATGAGACGCAATGGGAATATTGGCTTGAGGGGGTGAATGAGGAGTATTCTCGATAAGGACACAGTCGTATATCCTGTAAAAATCACATCATACGGCGAGAAAGGCTCGGAGAAGTAGGATAGATTTCTAGTAATGGTTGAATACAAGTTCAAAATTTTGTCGGGACGATAAATAGGGCAGCCGGCTCCGAATACACTGAGCATGATCGTGAAGCTTGCCGCCACACCTGGCTCGGATGGACACCCTCTCCAGATTAATTGTCGAGGCAGCTTCCTGAAAGGCCTGGTCTGCTTCCCGCCACCCCAGACAGTAGTCCTCATGGCACATTCTGTCAGATATACTCGCGGCATAGCTCACTGAGTGTTCGACAGTTATGGTAACCCTTTGAACTCCCACCGTATAGGACTTGAGCCACCTTACGAAGGGCGAGATGCCTTGGGTACCCGAGGTGACCCTCAAGCACACTTCGACACCTCGAAGGTGTTTGAGATGTGTAAGATCAAGCGAGAGGGGAACTGGCAAACAGAGAGAGAGATACATGACTGAGCTGTCAGTGTCCAATTAACTAGTCATTCGACATGACTCACATGGGGAAGACGGGTTTGAGAATGAGAAAGACTGCAAATCCTTGCACCGATCTAGTAAGCTCTGCATGGCTTGGCAATCGGCGAATCCGCCCACACGGAGGCTATGTAGGCCACAAAAATCGATGAATGACGTTAAAGGGTTGTTGAGCCAGGTCGAAAGAGCCACCGATTTTTGCCAAGGCAGCTGGAGCTCTCGAAGTCCAACCTCGGCACGGTTGTCGGAGAGCCCGACAAACTGGTTGTCGTCTTCGGATGCGCAGCCATCGAAATACAGCGTCTTCATTTTGTAGGAGCGTCCGAGAAGCTGAATAGGAAATGTGTGCCACTGGATGGAGATGTTGGAAAGCTCAGGAAGACTGCAAAGGTTTGCGTAGAACTCCTTTTTGATTGGTGGCCATGACGAGTAGGAACCATGAGTGAAGGACAACAAGAAAAATTTGGTCATCTTGGTGCACTGGAGCAAAAGCTTGTACAGGCCAATAGGAGGAGGTACTGAATGGATTGATTGGAAAGTTACCAGTTTGTGTGGTCTTCCAACAAAGCAAGAGAGTCGGTACGCACCACGGTCTCCTGAATCAAAAAACGATAAAGACTTGACCATGCTTCGGATTCGTTCAGAGCCCTCGAGTAGCGCCGATGCACGTCTGGCCAATTCCTCACCGTCACTCAAGCTGAGGAACGAGAACAGAAGCGGTTGCGAAGAGAGGCGAAAGGTCCTGTTCACAAGTGAGCAGCTCATCAACGATTCTGCCGCCTGTTCAGTCAGCTTCTCTTCATATTGATCTCTTTCGACGAGTTCGTTTAGGACAAGCTTGATGAGCTCGTGGGGGAAAGGTCTCGTAGGAGATGGCTGGCCAAGTCTGGTAGTCATGGTGCACAGTCAGAAGTTGAGAACGCTGGGTTCGGAATCAAATAAATTAGATCCGAGCAACGCCCGTCGGCCGAATTCGGCTACCCATGCTTGGCGAATCCAGCACCGACCGACGGTGCAGTAGCCCAACTGGACCACTCAGTGCTGGCTGGGTGCGAGGACCGGCTGGCTGGCGCCTCGGATAGCGTCGATGGCAAGAGATCTCTTCCATTCTGGCACGCTGACGTCGACTACATATACAGGTGATAGGCGAGATCTTATCTAATCTGACAGTCCTCTCTACTCGCCGGGGCCGGCAACTGCGACGAGCCCATCCAATTGAGGTGAAGAGGTTCAATGAAGATAAATAGATGAAAAATAGATAACCCCTCTCCCGAACAATACAAGCTGTGACGAGCTTCGGTTGCGACTGCCCGTCCAAGACAAATTTCCCTCTACTCAGAATGTGATGACGAAACCGACGACGAATTATCAACTCGCCGATTGAAGTCGAGAGTACTAACGCGGCCGTCATCGGTCAGCGAAGGGAACTTGACGAACGACCGGCCAATTGTGACGCGGAAGATGATCATATGAGGCGATAATGTCTACAAATCAAACGTAACAACGATCAGTCGAAAGCTACTTCCCAAGGTTTGTGAAAAGGTCCAGACTCACGCAGAAAGCAAAAAACAAACCACTGAAAGTGTTATAGCAGACCATGAAGCTCGGAGAAAGCGCCTGTTTCCTAGCATGCATCGCCAACATCAACCCGCCAGTGACAACACCGAAAACACTGAGCGGAAGCGTGGATTCTATGAGTACGGCGGCAACTCCAGTGTAAAGCTGCAGTTCCTTCGACGACAGGATATTTGAAAAGGATTTTCTTGCATAGAGAAGTCGGAACATGATCAGCCCTGTGACGATCAGATTGGTTGTGACGGTCAGCAGGGTGTAGGCGCTGAGGTATTGCCTGCCATTGCTACCGGGGCCAAATATAGCAAGGAGATTGAGAACTAGTCATAATCCCGGTGGAATCAGTATGAGTATTACCTATGGACATTGGAGCGAATTGTAAAGGGTGGCCTACCTAGTGCGCTTGCAGATGTAGCTGCGGGCAAAGCTGCAACCCACGAGTATTCAGCGCAAATCACGTAGCAGCGGTACACCTACGTAGTCGACCTTGTGAGTTCCAAGGATAATGCATTGTGCCGAAATCCACTACCACTCACCAGTAATGCATCTCCAATATAGATCAGGAATGCGACAAAGGTCCCACTGACTCGTGCTTCCCAGTCCGACGACGCCTCCAACATGAGCGTTCGCCAATCCGAAGGAGATGTTGCCGCAAACAATACTTGGAAGTAGGCCGCCATGTCAAGTGATGCCGCGAATGCTGTCAGGCATGTTATCAGCACGCTGGCTATGATATATCTCCTCCTCCCATTTTGAAGACTCTTTGGTGTCTCCAAGAAGACACAAAAGCCGTAAAACGCCATGAAGATATGGATTCCTGGGGCGGTAAGTCTCGTTCAAGGTCTTCTGGAGCATATCTTTACCAATGACAAACACATACCGACTGTGACCATAGTTAAGACATAATTCGCATACAACGATCGAGCCTGCACAGTGCGCGAGTAATCGCGGTTCATCGTATCGTATCAAAAACCAGGTGCACTGATTGACGAGGGTGGAGAACCTCGGTCCACCCCTCCTTCCTCTTTATGTAGTACTCACCAGCGCGCAACCTGGGACTCTGGGACTGCGCCCATATTGATATTGATGATATCGGATAAGTGCGGCTTTGTCTTTTCTTCGATCAGGCTTCGCTATATATACGTTTGTGGGCCCATGTTTGTCGAACGTCAAACACACACCCTGTTGTCAGCTCAATGGGATTTCAAGTAACGTTCACTGCCTCTCCCTTACCCCACAGGATAGCTATGTTCTCCCTCGTCCGCTGTCACGGGATAAAGTCGCAAAAGCATGATGGACTTTGTTTAGTCCTCGCCCTTTAGAAAGGACTTAGCAATCAATTGTTTGAACGAGTGATTAATCAAACATGGGTCCATACTTACCTGTGAGCCGAGCCCTCTCTTGGGTGACGCCTTCTTGATTAAACAACAAGGGCGGTCGCTCAGAAATGTTTTTGATTCATGATCAAGTAGAGTCGGGCACGTCCAACCGCGACATGATGTGAGTTGGGTTCTGGATGCGTCGCCCTCTCGTACCCAGCGGGTACGCGTTCTCCTCAACACGTGCAAATGAGGATCGCAATCAACAAGCAACCGCGTCAAGCCGTTGCCTTTCGACTACAAGTACATTGCCTATTATACTTCGACTACATCCACACTACTTGGAGTGCACCGACACAGTGGGAACCTGTGCTGATGCGCCACGGCGGACACAGACAATCTCAACTTCCCAAGTCCTCAGTCAACACCCAGGCCGAGTTGGTGGTTGAGAAATGGGAAATGCGGAGGGAGCTCCGACGGCTATTGTCCTCGAGCGACGTGTGAGGCAAAGGGTAGCTTATCATGTAGCTAACAAACTTGCGCGAGACGAAGTTTTTCTGAGTCGGATAAAAATAGTACATAGGCCTCCTCTCTACATAATCATAAGTACTCAACTATGAACACCTGAGCGACTACTGAGGCACGGGTTGTTTCTCAGATCTGGCTCCCTCGCGGCCCTCCACGTCCTCCTCTGCGTTCCCGCTGCTTTCATCCCGATTGGTGAAGGACGAGTCGAACGATGATTCTTGGGCTCGTGCACCGAAATTGAGGGAGCTGAGGGGTGCTTTATCCGTAACGGTAGCGAAATCGACAAATGAGCGACCAATGGTAACGCGGAAGATAATCATATGTGGTGAGAGCGTCTGTAAATGGTAACATTGTCAGCGTTAGGAAAGACAGGAGTTCCGGAATCCCACTTACGCAGAACGCAAAGAATAGGCAAACAAATATATAATAGGAGCTCACGAGACCCGTAGAAGGCTCCTGGGTTGTATTTATAAGACCCACAGTTACTCCACCCGCGACAACGCCAGATACACTCAGCGGAAGAGCGGACTCGATGAGAATGCTCGCCACGCCAGTGTAGCGTTGAATGTCCTTCCGTCGGGACACATCTGCCACGGAGTTACGCGCACGGAGAATTCGGGTTACGATGAGCGTCGTGACGATCACATTAATCGTTGCCGTCAACAGAATGTATGCGCTGACATATCGTCCGCTGTTTCTACCAGGGATAACGACAGCGAGTAGGTTGAGAACTAGCCAATAGCATTTTTCAGTATGACTGGCAGACTCTGGTGGTATGGGAAAACAACCCACCGAATGCGGCTATAGAGCCAGCTCCCAGACACACTGCAATCCACAGGTGATCAGCCCAAAATACGTAGCAGCGATACACCTGTGGGGTTTCCCTTGAATCATCCGAGTCACAAACACATGGTGCTCAACTCACCAGCAAAGCATCCCCTATCCAAACGAGAACCGCTACACAAACACCACTAAGCAGCGTACGCCACTGCAACGCAATGCCCTGCAGACGCATCTGCCAATCTGTAGGCGAGGTTGCCTGGAAGAGAACTTGGAAATAGACGGCCATATCAAGGGATGCCGAAAATGCCGCCAACAATGTTATGATTACGCTGACGACGATGTATCTCGTCCTGCCCTTCCGGGAAGCTTTTGGTGTCTCCAAAAAGACGGAGAGCCCATAAATAGCCATGAAGAGGTGAATGCCTGGAGTATCCGAGGAGGATCGTCGTACATCGTGCACATTTCAACCGTAAGTCCAAGTTGGAGTGCTCGAAGTGCATGAGGGTCACTCACCGATTACGATCATCGTGATGGTATAATTCGCATACAGCGATCGCGCTGATACCGTGAGCATATAATCGATGGGGTCCATCGTACCCAGTGGATGTGTGGAGTCTAAAGAGGGGGTAAGTGCTTGTGTTCCGCTTCCTCGCTCTTTAAGTACCGTGGCGATCCCCAGCGCGCAAATCTTGGTGCCCACAATGCAGTTAGGGAGTCCCCATACGGCACTGCGCGTCATGACCTGTCAGCGCGACCTAAGATGAAGCACGAAATAAACAGCAATTCCCCACCGTTCTCGGTACTGGCGCCCACAGACCTTCCGAGACTGCCGCATCAAATTCGATTGTCAGTACCTCGAAGGGGTACATGAACAAACGAACAAAGGCTTTAATTGTTCCTCCAACGTTCTTTCACAGCGCGCGTGATGGGGTTCTTGAGCGCCCATATCCCATCATAGGTGATCCCCGAGCAATCCGAGTGGGGTGTGTGCATGTGTGGGTCCAAGTGACAGTGGCATTGACAGATACCTCGGACGAGGCAATCAGTGGTGGCATCATCAAACAGGTACATGCACACACGTCCTCGAGTTTCCCTTGAGTGAAGCGTTCGATCCCTGGTTTCATCGAACTGAAAAAGCGACGGACCTTGTACTAGAAACTTTTGCTTCTATTCTTCTTTGCCTTCTTCCATATCCAGTGAACCGATACTTACTTGGGCACTGCCTCCAACAGCGAGGGTGTATATTATTGATCCCTCAGGCCTCAGCCCGGGTACGGAGCACGTACCGAAGAACAAAGAGCATTCCAGCTCAGACTGATCTGATAGAGCTGTCAATGCTGATGATCGCGTGAGATCTTGGATTTTCGTTCACCTTGTCGTTAACGTTCCTCTTCTGTCGCTCGCTCGGGCCACAGCGCTCGAAGTTGAAGACTCAGCTGGCGCTGATAACCACGATTTAGACCCCAAGAAATCGCGATTCCGCATTCAAGTTGAAAGCACTTCAAAAGCCTGAGTCCCCGTCCGACTTCACTTGAACCCTGTCGCGAGAAGAATCTGGCATCGCTCGCTCAACACGCACCCCACCCCTCGGGGTACATAATAACCCACATAGTATTCAATCAACTCGAACACCCTGTCAAGAAGCGAAAACTGAGGCCCGCGACTCATCGTTACTGCATGGTACCAACAAACCTTCGTCTCTCAGCGAGGGTTGAACTCAATTGAGGCTTGAACTTTCGAAACCTATCAAACAGCTGTGCTGAACGGTGTATGAGGCAAAAGAGACCAAGTACGTACGCATAATATGCATCCTAGACGACCGGTGAGCTGTATTATCAAAGCTCAGCGGTCCAGGAAGAACTTGGGTACGATGATTCCGCACCGGGGCCAAGTTACGAGTCCCTTCCTCCAATTCTCCTCCAATTCCAAGGGATTATAATTGCTCGCTCACCGTACGCCCCACCCCGCGCGGTACCTGCTAACCCACATATTAGTTATTGAGCTCGAATACCCTGTCAAGAAGACGAGACGAACCTTCGTCGCGCACAGAGGATTCCACAAAATTTAGACTTGGATTTTCGAAACTGAGTGGGGACTGGATCTCCTTCAACTCCATCTGAGCCTCGAGGGACCATAACCGCTCGCTCACCGTATACCCAACTACCCCACCCACTAGTAGTCACCAAGTTCGACTTTCAACACAATTGAGCCTTGGATTTACGAGACCTAGTAGAGAACTTCAGTGTATGAAGAAAGTCGGAGCGAGACGTACAGTAACTTACGCATAGTACACACCCAAGACGACCGTGAACTGTAATCCCACAGCTCAGCCCTCGTGTATCGCTCGGACCCCACCCGCGCGGTACATAACACCCCACATCGTCTTCACTGAACTCGAACATCCTCAGGTCAAGAAGCGAAAACAGGCCCGCGATCATCATGTGTGATCATCCGTACCGACTAAACCTTCTTCGCAGAGGGTTCAATTCAACACGAGATTTACGAAACTTGGTGCACAATCCGCTGAGTTGAGTTCAAGTGTTGGACGAGGAAAAGAGGATGAGGAGGAGGCAGACGTAGCGGATACTGCGCAACGGACGTTTAGAGTCGAAGAAGAGGAGATGATGGATTCCGTACCAGAGCGTTCCGGGGGCCATCGAAGTCGAATGAACGGTGAACCTAGACCTCTCTTGGGCCACAGTTCCAGTTTCTGGACTCTAGCACGCCACCTCATTAGTGCCAACAGGGATCGTAGAATCACATACCGACCATCGCTGTATTCCAATCTCTTGTGTATCTATCCTCAGAGCACTCGCATACATCGACCCCACCCCCGCGGAGTACCTAAAAGCCACATAGTCAACTAATTCGAACATCCTTCAAGAAAAGGAGCGAAAACAGGTCTGCGAGGGAAGTTGAATTCTGGGATGGTTGGTTCCGTACCAGAACGTTCCGGGGGCTATCGAAGTCGAACGAACAGAAGACCTAGACCGCTCTTGGGCCTGAGTCGTCAATCGGGTTTTCTGGATTCTAGCACGCCACCGCAGTGCGAGTGTCAACAGGGATCGTAGTCCAATCTCTCGTGTATGGTTTACCCTCAGAGCACTCGCATTCAACGAAACCGTCGAACCAAAAAGCCAAGTTCGAATCACACCTCAACCGAGCCAAAATCGAATGTGCTGCACCACCCTCGTCAGACCACCAGAAAACCATAAATCATACACACGTACCACAGGACTTTCTATTCAGAACCAACCGGAAACGAGAAAGAGTAAAAAGGAGGAACGTACCGGAACGGGCTCGCACGGAGAACGTGGCGTCAACACACAAAAACCAGGAAACACCAAGAAGTGAATAGCGGAAGAAAACTACATACATGCATACATACACCTAACACGCTCGAGTCTAGTAAAATAAGGCGAGCGGGGGATCCAACAGGTAAGAAATGACGAAGAGAAATAAAGAAGGGAAGGAGGGAGCGAGGGAGGGGATTCAGAGAGGTTCAGAGACCATTGATGACAGCAGCCAACTCCCCATTTCCAATCATCTCCTGTACGATATCGAGTCCGCCTACTAGTTCTCCGTTGACGATGAGTTGGGGGTACGTAGGCCAGTCGTTGAGCTTTTTGAGTCCTGCGGATCAATCGGTCCATCAGTCGAATCTTGGTTCGTAAAGGGAGGGAGCAAAGGAGACGAAACAACACAACACCACAACGCAGCAGGGAAAAGAAGTAGACACACAGAACCGAACCGAACACACAAAACCAAAAGACCACTCACCCTGTCGAACACTCTCATCCGTCAAAATATCAAAACTCGAAAACTCGACCTTCTCATCCCGCAGCAACCCCACGATCTTCCTCGAGAACCCACACCGAGGCTGGTCCGGCGACCCCTTCATGAAGAGTACGACTTTACTTTGGTTCATCAGTCCGCGTAGGCGCTGTTCGAGCTGTTCGGGCGTTTCCTCTTCTTTGAGTGCTGTGAATCTAGGGTCCAGGAATGGGGTGATGAAGGGAGGAGAGAGAGAGAGAGGGAAGGAAGGAAGGAAGGAAGGAAGGAAAGGGAACGGACGGACGTTAGTGGGATTGGGGGGAGAAGTAAGGGCGGGCGGGCGTACGATGAGGGGGGAGCTGCGGGTGCTTGGTCCGTACGGGATAACGCTGCATGGGAGGGACTCGAAACGTTCTTGGCTACTGCGTTCGAGAGGCCGGGTGCATCAGCGCCGTTGATTCGTCCAAGGAGCGTATGTCCCTATAAACGTTATTGAGCCGTGCGAGCACCCAGGGAAGCAAGATACGCGTACCCGGAGGATAATGAACGAAGGAACAGCTTCGATATCAAACGACTCTGCGATATCCGACTGCTCTTCTGCGTCGACCTACACCAAACGCCATCGCCATGAGAACCGAACAACCGAAAGGACGAGAGTGTGAGGAGGAGACAGACGTACGGAAAGGAACAACCCCGCAGCGTTCTTACTCGCCAACTGACTAAACACCTCATTCATCTGCTTACACGGCTCTGCAAACGCCGCCCAAAAGTTGATAACGGAAACCCTCGACAGATCTTGACTGAGGAGGTCCTTAAACTGCTCTGGGGACCTGACTTGGATCACTCCTTCCGCCATTCTCGTCAGCCTTGTTTGCTATTCGTTATGGAGGTTGGGTTTAGGAAGGTCGTAGTTGGGTGGTATGGGTTTGAAGAGGAGGTGGTGGTGGTGAAAAGAAAAGCTTAACAGCCTCGGAGTAGCCATCGGCCAAATACTAAGCACACGATTGCATATCGGATTAGATAGATGGCGTTATTCGGATCAGACCGATTTGATGGGTTTGACTCAGCGGAACACGCCGCCGTCCGTATCTTGTCGGGTTGTGCTTCGTTTCCTCGTCCTTTCATGCCACCGCCATGAGCAACCAACCAACCTTGAACCAGCCGCATAGTAGACTCTCCTTGGACTCCATCGACATGCATATCTACCCACTCTTGAAAAAGCGCCCTTCAAACATGCTCGCCTGGCGTTTGTTCTGGAATCCGGGTGATTCGTTCTACTCGAGTCGAGGTCGTCGTTCTGCTGTTCTATCTCGCCCTCTCTTCACGTTAACACGTTCTCTGGACGCTGTCATAGCTTGAAATTGTCTACTTTTAACTTTTGCGTTCTCCAAAGAACATCCTCAGCCGTTCATTCGTTCTGGAATTTCGGGGATCCTACGTCTACTCGGGTTGAGGCCGTCCACTGTCCATACGATACCACCGGTCAAAAACCGATTCATGTTCACTTTTGACTCTACCTGGCTCTTCGAAACAGTTCTTAATCTTGCGTTCTGCAAAGAACCACCTCGTTCGTGCGTTTGTTCTGGAATTTCGGGGATCCTACGTCTACTGGGGTTGAGCATGGGCGTCCACTCTCCTTTCATACGATACCACCAGTCAAAAAACCGCTCCAAATTCGCCTTTGGCACTATCTGGCTCTTAGAAACATCGCCTCACACGCGCTTTTTCTCTAGAGTCTCGAGGAGCAATCTTACCGACTCGGCTCGAGGTCGTGGTCCCCGCTACCTATTTATGTTATGCTCGCTTGGGCGCTGCTATGGGCCAAAATCCTCGAATAACCTCCCTTGTGGCCAACGTTTCACCTCCAGCTCCGGTTAGTGGCGCTGGCGAAAGGGAAGTGATCTCGCAACCCCACTGTCGTTTAACCTTGTCTGTATCACGCCTCAACTCCGCACTGTCCAAGTACCTTCAACATTTTCCGTCTCGAACGGTTAACCCGGTGCAACTCCAAGGCGTGCTCGTGATTACATTGCTCGAATATCAAACCCGTACTCCCCCTTAGGTGTCTAGTAAGTGTCGTTATCCATCAATCGTTCAACCTAGACTTACCAATGATTTCGACAATATCCAGTGCCATTTCATTTGGCCGTAACTCGCTGTCGACTCCCTCATCCCTAGTAATTCACTGACGAAAGTGAAGAACTCAATTATGTCGCAATCCCACTGAACAATATCCGAATCACAGCTGAAGATACTTCTCTGATGTGCCTTCAACTACGCCATCGAGAACCATGATCCAGTCCGTCTATTTCGGAAGGCGTTGGGGCAGGCAGTGCTCTCATGTTCTGATGATCGTGATAGAACCTGTGGGCGTGGAAGTGAAAGCACCAATAGAGGGCTGGACACTCTACCAAGCAGTTCTTTCCATAAAATGTTGGGTGTAATGCGAGACTATATGATGGCTTTGAGATACCCTGAATGGGTGTGCCTGGGAGCACTATTTGCGCAAGGGAGAGGGGTCGCAATCATAGAGAGGGAGGGTCGATGTTCTCGCAGCCTGAGTGCAGTCTATTCATGCATCCGGACATGGGGCGGAGAGCTGCACTTCTCAGGTACCATCATCACCTTGACCATCGCAAAATCATCACGCGAGGCGCTTTTTCAGGGACTGAATGCTATGATCTCGAGTGTGCGTCGGCGCAGAAGCACGATGTGCGCGCTGGCCTTGGACTTGCTATGCAGTAAGTGTCGAGATACATTTGAGCGTTCAATCTAAGCTTACCTACCACTGATTCCGACAGTGTCCAGTGCTATCTCATTTTTGTCGCAACTCGCTGTCGACTCCTTCAGCCCGAGTATCTCATTGACGAAAGTGAAGTACTCGATTATGTCGCAATCCCACTGAACAATATCCGAATCACAACTGAGCGATGCTTCTCTGATGTGCCTTCAGCTACCCCATCGCGAACCATGAACCATCCCGTCCATTTCGGGAGGCGTTGGGGCAGGCAGTGCTCTCATGTTCCGATGATGATGAGAGAACGCCTGGGCGCGGAAGTGAAAGGACGAATCGAGGGCTGAAAGCTCTACCAAGCTGTTCTTTCCGGGAGATCTTGGATGTGATGTAAGACTATATGATGGGTTTGAGATCCCCTGGATGGCTGCGTGTGGGAGCACTCATTGCGCAAGGTTGGTCGCAATCATACTTAAAGTGGGAGGGAAGGAGAACTTCGATTCCTCACCCCGCTTGGTATGATGGATCTTGATCATTCGCGCACCGTACAGGCACGATCGATCTATGCTAACTACACTTTGACCATGGTTACAGTTGGTAAGTGTATGGATGCCTTTCATTCAACCTATGCTTACTGCGCACAATATGCATCTTTTCACTGCGCAGGAATCCATCTTTTCATGGCGTTATACGGCTCCTGCGTTTTCTTCGAGACACCGAAAAGTCTTCGGGAGGGGAGGAGCAGATACATAATAGCCAGCGTGGTTATAACGTGCCTTACAGCATTCGCGGCATCTCTTGACATGGCGGTTTACTTTCAAGTTCTCTTCGCATCGACCTCGCCTTCGCATTGGCGAACGCTCATGGTGAACAAGTCGTCAGGCTGGGAGGCCCATCTCAGCGGAACTTGTGTGGCGGTTCTTGTTTGGATCGGAGATGCGCTACTGGTGAGCTGAGAAACGAGCGCATTTTATCACCTTGTCCCTCATATGGCGGAGCTCGCAGGTGTACCGCTGCTATGTGGTTTGGCCTGATTACTCATGGGTTGCCGCTCTTCCCGCATCTACTTCTGTCTGCGCCCTAGGTGGGTGATACCTGTCCAACAGTTTTCATCGAGTATGATGCTGAAAAAAATACAGTTATCAATCTTCTCGCCATCTTCGCACCCGGCAATCGTGGAAGACAATACGTTAGCGCCTATACTCTGTTGACAGTGATAACCAATCTCATTGTCACGGGGCTGATCGTATTCCAACTGATTCGTGCACGTCGAGTCTTATCAACTTGGCAGGCGGCGACAAAGGGCGCTCAGCTTTACACTGGGGTGATGGCCATTCTCATTGAGTCCGCCCTCCCACTCAGCATATTTGGCATCCTCTCAAGCGCAATGGTGCTTGTTTTTGACGCGAGGACCCAACCTTCACCACCGAGCTTCCTGGCATGTTATAATACATTCAATGGCCTGTTTTTTGCATTCTGCGTAAGTCGAAATCTTCGGACAGTACCAACCTTTGCAAGTATTGACCTGATCTGACTCTCTGAATCCCATCTCTAGACACTCTCCCCACACATGATCATCTTCCGCGTCACCATCGGCCGTTCCTTTGTCAAGTTCACCTCCGTTACGGATGGGGCTCCCCTCAGTACCCTCAATTTCAACTACCAGTCCTACAGATCATCGGCTGGTGGTTCATTGTCAAGTGACCACGACGAAGCTGAAAGACATGTTGGGGCCGACGTTGAAGGACCCAAACTCGAAGAATCCTCGTGTAAGCAGCAATGATTTCTCTGGAGCCTGAGGGAGCGGGCGTGCGTCAGCGCATCGATTCTTGTATAACAGTTATATAGGGCTGGGCCATTATCTATTCGTGAGGTCGTTGAACCACGAAATTCGTTTAAGCTTGCTGTCAATAGTAAGATAAGATAAGATGACATCCATTTGATGACGCCACTCGTTCGCGGCTTTTTCCGACGTATCTTTCCTCTTCACACCATGTCGGCCGCTACTATATACGTTGCGGCTCTGAATCCCTCCCCTGAACTGTCCTCCGTTCTCCCCATCCCACCATGAGAACATAACCTTGAATCAGCCACTATGCAAAACTCTGCTCAGACTTCGGCAAACATCTCAGAGCCGCGAACTGTGATGAAAAGGCCCTCAAACGTGCTCGCGACCGCATTGTTCTAGAATCCTGGAGATTCGTTCGACTCGACTCGAGGTCATTGTTATTGTGCTGTGGCTACGCTGTCCCTCTCTCGCTCCGCATTATCAGCTACTCGAGCGCCGTCAAAGGTCGCATTCTTTGAGCCTTGACCCTCCTCAGCGGAACACCCCGCTGTGTCTTGGCGTTGCTCGTTCCCTTTACTTGCTTGGGCATCCAAAGTCAAAATCGTTGAATTTCGAACCCAAATGTTTTATTGTCCTTCTCTTGGGAGCTCTGCCAAGCTCGACTTCTGTGTTGTAACCTCTCTACTCCTCCGGCGGCTTGCTTCTGCAACGCTATGGATAACCCTAGCTCGGAATTCCGGGTGGTGAACGTGACGTACTCAATATTCTCGCGACCTGAATGCAGTCTATTCGTGCATCAGAAGAGCGGAGAGCTGCACTCCTCAGGTACCATCCATCGTCTTGTCCAACGCAAAATCATCCCGAGAAACGTTGATGAATGCTATGCTATGATCTCGAGAGTGTGTCAGCGCAGAAGGACGATGCGCGCGCTGGCCTTGCTATCTAGTAAGTGTCAGTATGCATTGAACGTTCAACCTAGACTTACCAATGATTTCGACAGTATCCAGTTCCATCTCATTTGGCCGTAACTCGCTGTCGGCTCTCTCAGCCCAAGTACCTCATTGATGGAAGTGAAGTACCTAATAATCTCGCAATCCTACTGCACAATACCCAAATCACAGCTGAAGATACTTCTCTGATGTGCCTTCAACTACGCCATCGCGAACCATGATCCAGCCCGTCCATTTGGGTAGGCGCTGGAGCAGGCAGTGCTCTCGTGTTCTGATGATCATGAGAGAACCTGTGGGCGCGGAAGTGAAAGCACCAATCGAGGGCTGAACACTCTACCAAGCAGTTCTTTCTATAAAATGTTGGGTGTAATGCGAGACTATATGATGGCTTTGAGATGGCCTGTATGGGTGTGCCTGAGAGCACTATATGCGCAAGGGAGAAGGGTCGCAATCATACTCAAAGCCGATGTTCTCGCAGCCTGAGTGCAGTCTATTCATGCATCCGAACATGGGGCGGAGAGCTGCACTTCTCAGGTACCATCACCTTGACCATCGCAAGATCATCACGAGAGGCGTTTATTCAGGGAATGAATGCTATGATCTTAAGTGTGTGTGGGCGCAGAAGCACGATGTGCCCGCTGGCCTTAGACTTGCTATCCAGTAAGTGTCGATATGCATTTGAACGTTCAATCTAGGCTTACCTACCACTGATTCCGACAGTATCCAGTGCTATCTCATTTTCCCCGTAGCTCGCTGTCAACTCCTTCAGCCCGAGAATCTCATTGACGAAAGTGAAGTACTCGATTATGTCGCAATCCCACTGAACAATATCCGAATCACAGCTGAGAGATGCTTCTCTGATGGGCCCTCAGCTGCGCTATCGCGAACCATGAACCATCCCGTCCATTTCGGAAGGCGTTGGGGCAGGCAGTGCTCTCATGTTCCGATGATGATGAGAGAACGCCTGGGCGCGGAAGTGAAAGCACGAATTGAGGGTTGAACTCTCTACCAAGCTGTTCTTTCCGGGAGATCTTGGATGTAATGCAAGACTATATGATGGGTTTGAGATCTCCTGAATGGGTGCGTGTGGGAGCACTCATTGCGCAAGGTTGGTCGCAATCATACTTAAAGTGGGAGGGAAGGAGAACTTCGATTCCTCACCCCGCTTGGTATGATGGATCTTGATCATTCGCGCACCGTACAGGCACGATCGATCTATGCTAACTACACTTTGACCATGGTTACAGTTGGTAAGCGTACGGATGCCTTTCATTCAACGTATGCTTACTGTTACTGCGCACAATATGCATCTTTTCACTGCAGGAATCCATCTTTTCATGGCGTTATACGGCTCCTGCGTCTTCTCCGAGACGCCAAAACGTCTTCGAAAGGGCAGGATGAGATACATTATCGCCAGCGTGATCATAACATGTATCACAGCGTTTGCTGCGTCACTCGATATGGCCGTTTACTTCCAAGTCCTCTTCGCGTCGACCTCGCCTTCGCATTGGAGAACACTCATGGTGAACAAGTCGTCAGGCTGGGAGGCACATCTCAGCGGAACTTGTGTGGCGGTTCTTGTTTGGATCGGGGATGCATTACTGGTGAGCTGAGAAACGAGCGCATTTCATCACCTTGTTCCTCATATGGCGGAGCTCGCAGGTGTACCGCTGCTATGCGGTTTGGTCTGATCACTCATGGGTTGCCGCTCTTCCCGCATCTACTTCTGCCTGCGCCCTAGGTGGGTGATACCTCTCCAAGACTTTCCAGCGAGTATGATGCTGAAAAAAAATAAACAGTTCTCAATCTTCTCGCCATCTTCGCAGCCGGAAATCGTGGAAGACAATACGTTAGCGCCTATATTGTGTTGACAGTGCTAACCAACGTGATCGTCACGGGCCTGATTGTATTCCGACTGATTCGTGCACGTCGAGTTCTGTTAACTTGGCAGGCACCGACGAAGGATATTCAGCTTTACACTGGGGCGATGGCCATCCTCATTGAGTCCGCCCTCCCACTCAGTATATTCGGCATCCTCTCAAGTGGGATGATGCTAGCTCTAGACGCTAGAGCCTCCCGGCCACCACCTACCCTCCTGGCATGTTATAATACATTCAATGGCCTGTTTTTTGCATTCTGCGTAAGTTGGACGCTTCGGACAGTACCAAAATTTGCAAGTACTGAAGCATTGACCTGATCTGACCCTCTGAATCTCATCTCTAGACACTCTCACCCCACATGATCATCTTCCGCGTCACCATCGGTCGTTCCTTTGTCAAGTTCTCCTCCGTTGGGGATGCGCCTCATGTCAGTACCCTCAATTTCGGTCACCAGCCCGACAGATCATCTGCCGGTGGTTCATTCTCAAGTGATCACGACGAAGCTGAGAGACACGTCAAGATCGACCTTGAAGGACCCAAACTCGAAGGATCCTCGCGATGAAAAAAACCAAATGACCTCGTTTTAAAGAGTCGGGTCTGTGTAGATGTAGCCATTATTTAACGACTGCTTAACTGTTAGTTAAAGACTTTTTAATGACAATCAATGTTTAGAGCATTGCTGCTATTGCAAGGGGACAAGGGAACAAATCTGCTCTGTCCGTAACCTGAGGGCCTATTTAAAGAGAGCTATTCAACGACTATTCGAATCTCTGCCCTACGAGCTCATCGAAACAATCACAAGCAAACTCGCAGAAGGAGACTCACGGCTCGGACGGCAGACGCCAGAAGAAAACATTGATCATGATGAATCGCTCCCTCGTCAACCACGCCTTTCGCATCTCTTCCCAGTCCCATTTGTTCGTTTGTGTACATAAACAGCTCCATCTGAATTGATCTGGGCTCGACGCTACTCAGAAAATCTAGGCATATTCGAGGGATGGGCAGGTGCCCGCTTGCTCCGGAGATCAGGAAGGCACCTCGCACTCAATTTAACGTCGCACCGAAGTCAAGAGTTCACCATACGCGAGCTCAAGAGCAAAATCTAATGCTGAACTTTCGAGTCACGATAGACTAATGCTAACTGGACCCTTTGTATTTTTGCGGACCTAGTCGCCGCGCTGACCGTTCGATCGGTGGTCCAAACATCGTCACCGCGCTTTTCGAAATCTATTGTCGACTGGTTTCTGGTCTACCTCGAAACGATGCCACCGTACATCTTTGTTCCTCTTGTCACCCATCTACCACGTTCTGCGTCGAGTTTCCGCGCACTTTCCTTTTATCATCGCCCTACTACGCTCGACCTCCCAAGTTGTGTCTGGAACACGACTTAGAAACCACGCCGTCCACTCCGCTAGTACAACAATTCGCTCGTTTATAGACATGACCTACTTGAACTACGACGTTTTCGACAAGGCTATCATCGTCGGCCCTCTTTACAAAAAGGTGCGTTCTCCTATCCCTATCAAACCATGCACTCTGTCCTTACCTTACGGTTTTCTTCCTCCAAGTTTGAGAAACACCTCGCGCACGTAGGGAGCAAGTGGAACGCGAACCAAATCTTCCGAGTGAAATGCTACGCTCAAGACGCTCGAGACTACTTCAAAGATATCCTCCTCCAATCCCTCAATACGACGCAGGACTACCGTGTCGACCCAACATGCTACCCGCACATTACACACGTATACCCGTCGTTCACACAGGAGCTAGGAGATCCGTTTTTGGATATTTGCCTTATACCCGACCCCACTGATGAGCATGAGTTGGAGATGAACGAAGTAGGCCAGTATACTCTTGAAGACGCCAGTGGCTATCGCGGCGGGTACTCGGTCGTCAACTTTCCGATGGACTCAAAGTCGGACGTTGCGCCGCCGATCCAGGGTTCGAACAAAGGTGGACTGGATAGTGTCGAGAAGCTGGTCTGCCTGATATTGTTCTCGGAGCATATGATCGCGTATTGCGATGCTCGATGGGAGGAGGTGGATACCAGCGATGTGGATTACCTCGCATTGGTCAACGACGTTCTAGAGGAAGAGAGGGGCGCCGCAGACCGATACGATGCTAGCGTCAGAGAAATCGAGCCGTTGTTCGAGGATAAGCTGACGCTGAGCTCTGGTACTGCGAAGGTTATCGAGAGAGGTGGGATCGTGGTGGATGTCGAGGATCTCTTGGAGATGATTGGGGTGGAATGATAGGATCGGACATGTATCGCGTCAAGGAATGTAATCCCTTGATGTCTTTCTCCAGAATGGAACTCGTCTTTTGCCTATTCCTGTTCAATGAAACGCCCTCTACCCTTGTTCGCCGTTGGTGTAAAACGGTGGCATTTATCAAAGCGGCAACTCCTCACAACCACGCTTCTTCTCTTGCGCCACTTCTTCCAATTAGACTCAGAGCTCAATTTTCTCTCTCTCTCAGGCCTGGCCATGTTGTTCCTTCCAACGACTCAAACTGTTATCTTATCTACATCTAGACTCTCAGTCGGACGCCCTCATCTCATCTCAGACGGCACCCTCCTTCTTTTCGTCACCGGAATTTTGGTCGTAGGAATGGAATTGCGTGGGTGATCGACATGCTCTGCATTTCTGCCTGACCCACGATCAACTCCAACCCAGAATCTGCACGGAGACTCTCTATTATCGGCTCGTTTCGAGGCCAGATCAAGGGTGGGGCACACAAGATGTAGACTCGTCGCCAGGCTCCTTGGTGTAATTTTGGGAGCAGAGGGTGGAGAAAATGATTGAAGATGCTTGCTCAACATAAGAAGCGTTGGTCGAATGGTAAACTATCAGAAAGACCATAAACAGGGGACACTGCGGATTGAAAGATTTGCACCTTGACGTCCAAATGGGACGTGATGTCGAAAACTCGTAGTCGTATCAAAGCTAAATATTAATTACATGTAACACCGAGTATCGAAATGCGCGGTGAGCCCGTCCTCGACTGGAATATCAGAGTGAAACCCAGACTAGACCGTGGTACTGAGGCGTCCTACACGTCGGCAACAGGGTTTACAAAGTTTTGACTGGGTATTCGCTCTACCAAGCCCGTCAGCGTTAAAGTACACATCAGGATAAAACGTCTATACCAATTCACGAACCGCTTGAATGCTTCGAAGCAGGATAAAATCTGGCTTCTATTGTCAAGTGGCTTCATACCCTCGCTCAAACGTCGAGCAGGCCGAGGAAGCTTTGGGAGGTGTGCGTAAACTATAGTAGGTGTCGCGGGGTATGCACCGAATTCGACCGCGTCAGCAAGCTCTTGAGTGACAGGGACCTTGAAAAACGTGGGAGAAGTGCCTGTCAAGGTGATTCCAGGAATCATCCTCATGGGAAGGGGACCTTGACCAAGGAGATGAACGCGCCTCCAGTTGTTGCTCTGGAAGGCCGCGATGGCCGCAGCAACGAGCTGTGGCTCTGGATCTTTCAGTTCTTTGTGACGCTTGTCCTCTTGAACGAGGAGAAGAATATCATCAGAGTCCACGATGCAGACGTCGGTTTTCGCATGACGCTGTTCCCCGCAGGTCCGAAGGGGTATATCAGCCCTTGTGCGTGCCATCCTTGTACGCGGTGCATATCCCAGCACCTTGAGGAGATGAACAGCAAAGTCGTTCACTGCTGACTCTTCCGTTGGAACGGGATCCATGGCGAGGTCCATGTAGCGCAAGAGCTTGTAGTTGCTGTCATCTTGCATGTCGTCTGCATGAGGTTTGGTCAGAACTTCATTCGCAACGGCCGGTGCTGGGAGCGGGTCGACGCCGAAGAAGGTGGCTGCATCCTGAAACTGGATTTCGATGTTGTACGCGGCGAGCTCGATAATTCCCCAGTCTCTGCCAGACTTGGCTGTGCGCAAGAGGTCGGCCATGGTGGTGTGAAAGAGGATGAAACTACTTCATACGCAAGTCTGAACTATCTTCCATCACGTGAGCACCGAAATGCACTGGAGCAGTTGTAGTGCGTGAGGTGGAACCTGACGTTCGCCACGCTCTCTGCGACAACTGTAGCTATCGCACTTATTCCGGTTTCAAGTCGAGCTCGGAATCGGCACCAATCCGTACTACCGGCGGAGGTGGGCTCGACAGCGTCGAGAAGCCCGTCTGCTTGATACTTTTTCGGAGCATATGATTGCATACTGCGACGCTCAATGGAGGAGGTGGACACGAGCGATGTCGATTACCTTGCCTTGGTCAACGGGGACATAGGGGACGACAGTGGGACCACCGACGGGTGCGATGCTGGCGTCAGAGAGATCGAGCCGATGTTCGAAGAACCTGTTGGAGATGATTGGGGTAGCATGATAGGATTGGACGTTTCCCGTTCATGGGTGCCGTGTCAAGAAATTTAATCCGTATTTGATGTCTTTCTCTGAGAATGGAGCTCGTCTTTTCCCTATTCGAAACTCCCTTTACCCTTTTCTGCTGTCGGTGTAAAACTATAAAAGCGGCAGCTCCCCACATCCCGGCTTCTTCCGCCACTTCTTCCGATTAGACTCAGAGCTCAATCTTCTCTCCCTCAGACCTCGCCATGCTGTTCCCTCCAACGGCTCAAACTTGCTTCCGTCCCCCTGATATCCACCTTATCAGTGGCGCTCGACAATTCGGTAGGCGCCTGCCCCTGACCGTTATCTTATCTACATCTGGACGCGGACTGTCTCTGCCCCTTATCAAAGTCGCTTTACCCTTTCTGATGCACTTATCGTTATTTTTCCCTTTTCCTTCTTCCTTCCTGCATTCCGAAATCTCGGCGGATGATGGGGTGCACAGTCTGGGCTCGAGCTCTGGCTCTCAAGGGAGGACGTAATAAGCAAGCAAAGTTGATCAGGGGCTGATCCATCGTTTTGTTTTCTTTCTTTCTTTCTTTCCCCATCACCTTCACCTCAACAACTCGCACGAGCAACTTGAATACGCCAATATGTCCACCGATCTTTCTACGCTCAGCTATGCCAAGTACGGGAAGACCAACGTCCGTGTCTTCCGTATCGTGCGTGGGGAGGCTGGGCTTCATACCATTGTTGAATACAATGTCGAGACACTCTTAGAGGGCGATATCGCGACGAGGTGGGTGCATCTTCTTCTCCGTGTGCTTTCGGTCTTGAGATGCTAAAAAGGTCCCAATCGATCTAGCTACACAGAAGCTGATAACACCGTCGTCGTAGCCACCGACTCTGGTTAGTCCATCCTGGCTTCATACCGTTTATCAATGGTAGGCTAATCAGCCAACAACGAACGAATCAGTCAAGAACATTACCTATTGTGCGTCCTGTTTGTATCTTGAGTGAAGCTTAAGTCTAAATCTTCCTCTTCGTATCATCAGTCCTCGCCAAGACGTCGCCTCACATCCTCTCCCCTGAGAAGTTCGCTCTGCACATCGGCACGTTCTTCGTCTCCAAGTACGCTCATATCCACAAGGTCCACGTCACCGTTACCCAGCTGCGATGGAACCGTATCTCTGTGGATGGGAAAGAGCATAAGCACTCGTTCTACCGAGATGGCGATGATAGACGCGTCGTCCAAGCAGTCGTGCGTAATCCTTCCCTCTATTCCTCTATCCCTCGAACCCAAACCCACCCCAATAATCTCATATACATATATACATATATATAGGTCGACGGAACGAAAGGAAAACAATCCCTCACAGCTTCTCTCACCTCCGGAATCACCGATCTCCTCGTTCTGAAATCCACTGGCTCTGCGTTTGAGAACTTTTACAAGGACGAGTACACGACGCTCGTGCCTGTGGACGACAGGATTTTCAGCACTTCCGTGGATCTGAGCTATACGTTCTCCGATATCAAGCTCGTCGCACCGCAAGATGACAAGAAGTTGGAGTTCCAGGTTCCGTTGAAGGAGGGTGACGTAGGGTTTAAGGGGAGCGTTTGGGACGATAGTGTCGCTGCCCGAGCGAGGACTGCTACGTTGGAAGTCTTCGCTGTTGACGAGAGTGCAAGTGTTCAGGTGCGTAGCAGTCATTTCTCTATTATGTGCGACGTTTATGAAGACGGTGGTTGGTTGGTTGGGGTAGGCGACGCTTTACAAGATGGCGCAACGAATTATCGCGGAGAACGATGGTGTCAAGGACGTCACGTACACCCTGCCAAATAAGCATTACATCCCAGTTGACATGAAGTATATCGGGATCGACAACCTTACGCCGTACGTGAATTTCTTCTTTTCGATCCTCCTCCTCCTCCCCTTCTTCTTTTTCTTCATCCCTTCCCTTCCCTTCCCATTCACTTTCATCCCGGATTCGCTTGGGTCGGGGCACCTACCCTCCCAGTACCATGACACGTTCCGGCGACCCTCGTTCAGGGTCCTCCGCATCGGCCTGATTAATTATCTCTTCGATTCTCAATGATCCGCTCGTCATCTCTTCATCTTCATCTTCATCTTTCCCATGCGGTGGGGTAACACCCAAACCCTTCCCACTCATTTTGTTTGTTTGTTTGATTGATTGGTGGGCTGGCTTCTTCTTCTCGTTCTCGTTCTCGCTGGCTATGTATCGGCGTTGGCTTGCTTCTTCTGTTGCAGTAACGTACGTCATGCTTTCCGGTGCACCCAGTCCCATTGGGTTGGGTGGGATATTGAAAGATCCCGTTCCGCCGTCCGTCCACTTTCAATTCTTTTTTGACATGACGGTTTACGTTTGGGATTCTTTAATTCCGAGTTCGGGTTAGCAGTCAGTAATCTAACCCTGACGTCGATGCTATGTGTTCTCTTCTCCCTCGGCGTCGATCTTCTCGGTCGGCGCATGGGCGGAAGAACAACACAAACACTTGCGATGCATAGAGTTTGTTTATCCTTTGTTCCCTTCCCTTCCCATGTCTGTCTCTATTTCGCCGGGGTACGATGGCTTCGCTTCTAGCTATGTCGCTAGTTAGCTAGCCAGCTATCTTCCACCTTCTTCTGCTTCTTCTTCTACTTCTTCTTCTTCTTCTACTTTTACTTCGACTTCTGTCACTGCCCTTCGCACCCGCACCCGCGCCGTTCCCGTGTGTGTTTCTCTCCCAGCCCGATCCTGCATTTTTCGTTTCGTATCTATGCGACTGGGGAAGTCGGTGGAGCCATATGGTTCGTACCCTCCTGCCTCCCATACGAGCGTGCGTGCGTACGTGCATTTCAGGATGCCCACTTGCGGTCTCTTTCATCGACTTGACCCACGGTGTCCGACCGTTTCTTGAGCTTCACGGGATGGGATACATGCCGGTGCTTTCCTGTTATGCAGTGTCCATTCAGGCAGGCGGACGACGGGGTCAATAGACGCTACTTACGAAGCTTCTTTCATTTCGTTTTTCATTTGAGCCTCTTTCTTTTTCGTTCCCAGATCCTGCATTTCTATCTCGGTTTGAGGAGCGCGAAACCCGACTGCGACGAGGATCTTTACGATCTATGACATGACGTGTACATGTGCACCCTTGCCTAATTTCGCGCAGTTTTGTGCGTTGCGTCATTGGTCACACACATATCCGTCAGTCAATCAGTCAGTCCGTCAGGCAGCAGGCAGCAGGCAGATAGTCACCCTCATCTCATCTCACTCATCGATATCCAAGACGAGTGCTGTGCAGAGATGACGGCACACCTTCTTTTCCTTCGTCACCGGCGTTTTGGTCGTAGGAATGGAATTTTGGGTGATCGACGTGTTCATGATGCTATGCATCGGTTTCCCTTCTTGGAGTCTCTCTCCGTGAATGGGGTGTTTATGTTTTTATCTCTCGACTTCTCCTTCTTTCTTTGATAAGGAGGGAGAGGGTCCACCCCACTCTTCATGGATGGATGATCGTTGATTGGTTGTCGGTCACATGAGGATATGTGATTGGGTGGTTGTGGACCAATCGGTGAAGCTCACCCTCTTGCATTGGCCGGCCAGCCATTCACGAATTGGGATGTCCTTTGGAATTCATGTGATCAACTGACGCCTTTCGGTGTTTTTCTACGATTCCGGTTACCTTTTTCTATTCGCTTCCCTTTTCTGCTTGTGCTGTTGTTTTACATACGGCCAAAAGCGCGCAGGCGGCAACCATCGCGCATGCGCCTGTGCGCGTTGATGAGTCTTTGCATCGTTACGCGTCTCAAGCGCCTTTATTTCTTCAGCACGTTTTTTTTTTTTATTTGCTGTACTGACTATGAATTACCCTATCTGCAGATCCAAGGCGGAGGTCTTTTGTCCTATCGCGGCGCCCAGGTGAGCGAGTTTCTTTTGTCGTCGTTGTGGTTACTGTTCGGCTTGGCTTTTTTGGTGGATCTACACCCGACCCCATATCGATCATTACGCCGCCCAGGTCCCGATATTGCCATCATCATCCGATAGTGGTTGTAATTAACGGGGCGCGCGCATGCGATGCGATGACTGGGTCCGGCGGTTGAGATGGATCTGGGGACTACTATGAACTGAGGGTCTTGTTGACATCAGAGGACTGACTTGGTTTCCTCTGAATCGACGGAACCCTCGAATTTTCGAGTATAAGTGAGGGCGTGCTTGGCTGACGTCATTCTTTGAATAGTGGTTTGATCTGTGCTACCATCAGTCGCAAGGAGTGACGTCAGTACCCTGATCGCACGGAAGGGAGATGAATGGAAGCTGGCGAGCGAGCAAAGTTTGGCGGGGAGGGTCGAGTTATCATCTCGTGTAGCGTAGTAGAGCACAAGCAGCATGAACGGGTATCTTGCTTAGTCTGGGAAGTAACGTATTGGCATGCATCAGGAAGCAGGAGGAGGACGGCTGTTGCCAAGGCCAGACAGGGTGTGAGAGGGATATGACGTCGCCCTTCTATTTAGCCCTAAATTGGAAGGTCCCCCAAAAGTCGGGGGTTTGGATGAAAAGAAATTGGGACTTATATCAGGACAAAGCAATCTTATTCCGGGCCAGCCCAGCGTTTAGAGTTTTCCCGATCATCGTCATTGGTTTGGCGTTATTGCTGCTTCATTTCGCTTTTGGTATTTCGGCCACTTGCGATCCCTTTTTTCTTTGCACCAGAACCATATCCTGCGCCACCACTACCATCCACCAGCTACCAACTACACACTATGGGCGGCGACCACAAGTGTCCTGTATGTCAGGCAACCTTTACGAGGCCTCAGCATGTTGCGAGGCATATGCGTTCTCGTGAGTAAGCTGTTTTTATACGAGGGGCGCCATCGTGGAGCGCGGGGTTGGGTGTGGAGTAGGAGCCACCGCGGGCGAGGTGCTTGGATGGATGGACGTGTTCGCGTTGGGGCTGGCCTGCTAGGCTCGACTTGGGGCAGGCGAGGAGGGGGAGGGAGGAGGGAGTATCTCGACCGACCATCGCTGTGTCTCGGCTTGCGATCCCCGAACTGGGAGGCTAATTGTTATTTTTCCATACTAGATACGGGCGATAGGCCGTACAAATGTCAGTTTTGCGGGGACCAGTTTGCGAGGAGGTATGTTCTTTTTGTGCGATTGGCACCGGTATGGGTTGTTGGCGGTTGGCGGCCCGACGTCGGACCTGGTCCTGCCAACGACGTCGGTGGCTGCTGCTTGCTCAATAGTGCCGGCACCACCGAGATTGCTGCCTGGCTGACTCTTCTGTATCCCTCCAGCGACCTCCTTTCAAGACATGTGAACAAGTGCCATGCGAATGAGAAGCCTTTAGCGAATCCGTCGACGAGGAGGAAAGGTTCTGCGAGCGCATCGAGAGCAACAACATCCAAGCAGGCTTGCGACCAGTGCGTGCAGAATAGTCTGCCTTGCGATGGGAGTAACCCTTGTGGTGCGTGTCATTCATTCGCTCATTCATCGTTTCAAACGCTGAACGTCGTTATCTCCCCCCAGCGAAATGCGTACAGAGGAAATTACGGTGTACATACGTCAAGTTTCATCGCCAGACAGCGCCTGTTGGACCAGGTCACAAGCCTGCAGGACTGGCCCAGCAGCCTGGCTCGGTGACGGCGACGAGCAGTCTTGGGCCCCCGCCGACGTCATCAAGTTCATCCCGCTACCCGATTTACTCGGAGGAGTTCCTACTATCATCGTCCGCAGGCCCCAGTCCCTCTAGCGCATCGTCATCCGGAGTTTATGGCTCGCAACATCCAGCCCAGGCAGCCATTCACGAGGCTTTGTACCCACACAGCGCAACAGCGTCCACCTTTCCCTACGGGTCGATGTATCCGACCTCGACGAGCCCTGCGGATGCCGACTATACCACCTCGTCGGGCAAGTATGCGGCAACTGCTAGTGGGGCGCAAGATGATTTGTATGGCAGGTCGTCGTCGTTGCCTCCCAGGTCTAACACGTCCTCTTGGGCGAGCAGTAATGGATCCTTGGGCGCGAATGCATGGCCTCCGCAAGATACGTATCCTCATCACCAACAACAACATTCGCAAGTGGAGAGGCACGCGTACGCGCACCCGCCTCATTCGCTTGCACCGCACCAGCAGCACGGTAATACTTTTGTTTATTACCAGTAAAAGTATATTAGCGCTAAAATATCTGTTCTTCCCCCCTTTTTTTCCCCTGCATGCATGTTCCCGTTTGCCGTTGCTGTCGGTCGGTCCGCCGGGAACGCCTGCTGCTATCGCTATCGCTTGCATCGAATCGGTTGCTGTGCACCCCATCGTATACCCCCTCTTTTCGCTTTGGTTTTTGGTTGATCTTCTCGGTTATTATACCCCTCTTCTTAATCCAATCCAATCTCACGGCCCCGCCATTTTTGGGATTTTCTATCGTCAAACTCTTAACTAACCGTTTTTCGTCCGTCCGTCCGTTCGTCTCGATGGTCGATTTGTGTTCGCCGCCGAACGAAACGAAACGAATCATCAAACAACATCAATTACGGACGGACAACCCACGACGGTCGGCGTTGACGGATCTTCTTTTGCTCTTCTCCTCTTCTGGACTGTCCGACTGACTGACTGGCTGTCTGTTTTTTTGCTGCTTCCACGACACGCCGGCGCGGTATGGTATGGTATGGTATGACATCCTGGTGTCACTAATGCATTTGGTCATTTCCGTCCGTGGCCAATTCTCTCTTTCTTCTTTTTCATTTCACCCTGTTACTCTAACCCTAATGTCGACTTGACTTTTTGATCACGGTTTCTTTTTTCTGTTTCCTTTCTGATCTTGTTTTGACGGAACCGCCTTCTGTCTGTCTTGCTTATCGGTGCTGCCGTGACTGTCGAAACTCGACATTGCGCTATACCGCTTTTGGTCTTAATTGACGATTCCGTCATTTATTCCTTCTCCGTTCATTCATTCATTCGTTCGTTCGTTCTCCTTCTGTTTATCGTTCGTCCGTTTTCCCATCCTACCGACTTGGTTCTTTCGTTATTCTATTCATCTCGCTTTGGTCATCTGTCTGTCTACGATTCGCGCTAAACCTTGATTCATCGCTTCGCACTTTATTGATTCACCTTCTTTTTACTTCTTGTGACGATAACTGACAACCGACAGATACAACTGCGACAACCACTTCGGGTTTCGAGATTTTACCTCCTGGAGCTGGGGCGCCCAGTACGAATTTTAGGGAGATCTTTTCGGAAGATTTCGCGCCTGCTTCTCATCATCATCACCCACACCACCAACAACAACACCATGCGAATTTATTAGTAGGAAGTGATTCCAGGAGGCGAGGGTCGATTTCGGATGGGTACCCTACGGATAGTGGGAGTGAGAGTGGGTATTATTCGGGGCCTAGTATGAGGGGGAGGAGGGAGAGGGTTGGGGATTATGTGAGTTTTTTTCGTTCATTCATTCGGCGATTTGGGTTTTTTTGAGGTTGGGTTTACTGACCTTTTTGAGAATTCTTTAGCAGGTCGAAGCGAGCCCGTTCAGTTTCGATCCGCATGGTCACGGACGGTCTGTATCGTCTTCGTCTTCTAGTCGGCATCACCACCACCGGAGCGATAACAGACCTTCGACTGCGAATTCTGTTGGGGGGTACCCTCACCCGCCGGGTACCGCCTCGTCTACTACTTCGTCGACGGGTAACCCACCTGGATCTGCTGGTGGACCGGGGACCGGAACGTTTTTTAATGCGTTTGGGTCGATGACGTTGGACGATCAGAGTATGTTGGCTGGGTTGGGTGTGGGTGGGCCAGTTAAACCCGATGGGAGTCCTTTCTTTGCGCATATGAACCTCGAGCACGCTACTACTACTGGTCCTGGTGCTGTTCCTTTCCCCGCTTCGGCTTCATCGACTTCATCGGCTGCAGGGACGAAGAGGGTTCCACCAACGACGGGGGGAGACAATGCAGCGGACCCGGATGCTACGCCTATGCCGATTAAGGAGGAGGAGAGTGGAGGGGATGGGGAGAGGGCGTTGAGGATGGTCGAAGGGCCGAGGATTCATAGGCCGCTTTCGTCTTTGGCGGCGTTGCCACCTTCGAGTGTGCAAGACCTTAATTGGAGCAGTTACCTTGGTTTGGGGACACCAAGTGGGTACGCTGCTGCTCCTGTTGCTGGGACGTCGGCGGGTGGGATTAGTGGGTGGACCCCAGGGGGGAATGGGGGTGTAGCGGCGTATGCTGCGTCGCTTGCTGGACTTGGCGAGCATGGTAATAGTGGAGGGCAGTTTGGTGCGGTGCCGACTGGGATGACGCCTGGCAAGGAGATGGACCCAAAGGAGCTTCGAGAGTTTTGGAAGCAGTATTTGAGGACGCCGTTGACGGGGCCCGAGACGGTTACGGCAGAGGACTCGTCCGAGAAGGTGTTGGGTGGTGGCGGCGACAATGCCAATACCAACGCAGCTGCGGGTGTGTCGACTCCTCATCCGCATAGGAGACCGAGGGTAACGTCGATGCCTTCGTCGAATAAGACGCCTGTAGCTGGAGATCGGGATCGGTTGTACGCGCCGGAGTTGGGGTCCAACGATGCAAGTTATCATCAGCACCAGCGCCATCAGTATCAGCAGCAGCCACCTTCGATTGGTCCGACGAGTTCGATGAGGACGACGTTGCATCCCCGCGATGAGGCGGTTAGGAAGGAGGATTTGTCCTCGTACGAGGCTGCTGTGCTCGCTAGGAAGACGCCGATGAATCTTAGCATGAACCGGCTCTCGACTCGGAGGAAGGGGACTGGAGCGAGTGCCAGTGGTGGGAGCCAGCTTTCCAAGATGTCTTTGGCGGGGGAGAATATGACGACGGCGATTGGGAGGGATAGGTCGATGAGTGAGGTGTCGAATGCTTCGTCGGCTGCTGGGAATCCGTATGGCGGTCCGGAGCAGAGGCCTTCGTCCAACGCTGCGAGGGAGTTTATGTTGCATCATCACCAAGCAGGCGGAGTGGGGAGCGACGAGAGTACGAGTGGGAGTGGGGGCGAGTCGCCTGCGTCTAGGGCCTCTTCGTTGGGTGTGGACGTGACGATGGACGGTATGTCCAGGCCGACGAGTAGTGCGGGCCTTGATGCTGCGTTTGGCCAGGGTATGGGTCTGCAACGTCTCCAGAGGCCTACGGCGAAGCGGTTGGCGTCTAGCGTGTTGGAGAGTGATACTCCCAAGGCTATGAAGTTTGATAGTGCGATGTCGCCGGAGGGAAGTGGGTCGGGTGATGTGAGTATGGTTTCGCCACCACCGCCGATTGCACTTCAGCCGCCGCCTCTTGGGACGTTGGCTTCACTTCCGCCGTTGTCGACTCAAGGCCTCGACGGCGGGAAGAGCACGAATGCCATGATGGCGCCGCCTCCACCCAATTCGGCCCCCCCTCAGGGGAGTCAAGCTTTGCCTTTAGGATTGAATCTGCCTAGGAGCGGTAGCGGTATTACTCTGGCGGAACGGAGGAGGTTGGCCGCTGCCAATATGGCTAATAGGGTCGACTTTGAGCACAAGAGCCGGAGAATGAGCGATGCATTCTGAACGGGTGAGTCTCTTCGTCTGTCTCTACTCTCATCGCCCACTGACGAGGTTTAGCGCTACAGTACTGAGTGCTCAGGTCTCTGCATTTGGTATGTTGCCCTTTTATGCTAGTACTTTTGTGTCTAGTTGCTTACCAGTGATATTCGACAGGATTTCTCGGGAACCCTGGTCCTTTGGTCCGTTTTCCGAGAAGGACGATGCTTTATACCAAGAACATTGGCGTTGACGACCGTCATCAGCTCGAACTTTAACTTTGCTGCTCTCAGCCGCGGCTCGTCAGCGGCTCTCACATCTCCCCCAAACCTGACATTTGATACCTCGATGCCTATAGGTGTTTTTTGCTCTCCCGGGTACTGGGCATGTATAGCCCTAGTTCTCGCGTCCTCCGATTCGCATTTATCTTGTCTCCCGATTCGTATTTCCGTCCTAGGTATTCCTTTCTAGTCCTTCCCTTGGTCTAGAGAGGCCAGCTGGCACCGGCAATGTTTGCCTGGTTGCTAGGCTAATAATCCGTCGTCTCTCCATCTGGTATTGGTGTCGATGTTTCATTGCTTCTTTCCCGTTCTTACTCGCTTTCCGTGGTTTATTGAAACGTAACGAACCATTCTTGGGCACCACTTCTTTGGACATCGTTCTTCCGCTTTTCACATACAACTTTGCACCGCGAGATTGGTTCAATTCTATATTCGAATAATGATCAGGTTTCTTCGTATTTTTTATCTCAGACTTTGGGTTCCCGTCCTTTTCATCTACTTGTAATTGTATCGTATACCACGTAGATGCTCCTTACTAAAACTCTGTCTCTTTTCTTGATATTCGGTGTATTTTGTATCTTTTGCTCCTACGTAGATAAACACGCAACGACGTAGCATCCATCATATTATAATATCTAAGCACCAATTCTAGTTGCCCCTTTGTCCTCTCACTTCGAAGGTACACTAAATCGTGGCCGGATTCTCGGTAGGGTTTGCCCATTGAAGAGTCCGCCACTCGGAGAGGGGGCGACACTAGCGCTGTGATTTCGCAAGGGTGGGTGAAGGAGAGGACGGAGAAGTCCAGATGCTCTTCAATCTCACTTCCGCCGATAAATTGGCATCATCGACGTGAGCGCTCGGACGCGCGACTCAATTTACCCACTCCACATTTTGATTTCGTATGTTCTACACAGATTGTCGACAATTGTCACTCAATTGCTTCCTTTTTCTCGAGTAGGCAAGTGAACGAGGCTAACCATTAATGGAGAGGCCACCGGAGGAAGTTGTAGGAAGCGGGGTCAGGTGTCTGGATGCTGTATTGGTATTGGAGGGTCGAGGCCTACCTCTGTGACTCAGAGCATTCGTCGCCGAGATGGCATCTCAACGCGGTGTCCGCAAGAGACGGGTATGGAGAAGATATAGCTCAGGAGACCGTGGCCGAGGCCTACTATCTGCTGGCCGAACTCTTTTTTAGCGGGAGAACCATGAAGGGTCCAGCTTGCTGGGTGCCCATTCAATTGAGTACAGAGATTTGTCATTGCAGGGTCAGTAAGTACACTGTACTAGGCCTCGGATCATGTTGCTGTGGTTGAGCTAATAGCTCTACCCTGACCGGCCGGTTACCTTTGGATTTGTGCGATGTTCGTCCTTTTGCATGATCACCCTTGCGTGGCACCAGCGACGCGATCTCTTTCCTAGAGCGTCGGAGCGAATGGGCTTACACGTTGGGATCTCGCCCGCTCCACGGGGATGGGGACTCTTGATGAGTCAATTTAAATTTAGAAAATCATGCGCTCCTCAATGAATTGGGGGTGTGTTAGTGGATCTGCCCAGAAGGTCAGAATTCGAATGACGTCGGTCGACTGGCATGGTGTAAACACACAATTTCCCAGTGCTACTCTGATCTTGGAGGTGGAAGAGGTTATCTTTGGGCCAAAGTTCAGGGCTATAACAGGTCTAGTCAGATCTAGAGCTGAAGTAAGGTGATCTGCTGGCCAAATGTGCCATCTACCATCGACGGATGAGGGAAGCCGCTAAAAGCCGGATTAACGCCAGAGGATGATGGCATCTACCGAATGAGCGCCCATGACCTTCCGGAATTGGTATTCAATCCCTGGTCGCGGTTCCTTTCAGGCGGAGAGACGACAGAACTCTATTAAAGGGTGAGCTAGAAGACGAGTCGGAAGTTAAATATATATGTTACGTCTTCAAACTAGTCTGAGTCTTTCAATCCAATATATCCTTTCAGTATACTATGTTGATGCTATCTCTCTTAGTCCCGGTACACTCTGTCAGAACAACTGTATTCGAATTTACTATGACCAAACTCGTAGACAACAGAGCCGGTGATATTTTCGACATGCCTATCTACTAGTCACGTACCCCGCTGTCGGCGAGATTATGATCAATGACAACGGCGTCCATCATTGACAGTCGCGGATAAACGCTTCGAGCTGGCTGTATGTACACCGGACTCGTATTTACGGTGTTTTTTCCGTGACCCTGGCCTCAGAGGGGCTTTTAGGCTCTTTCGACGCCATTTTTGAACCTGTGGACTCAACGACTTCCATGTAGAGAGGTCAGCCGACCACGTCACGAAAGGACTAGATCGAATGCTGACTCGATTCTGCACCGGACGCGCATTCATTGAGCCCTCTGAGCGCAAAATACTAGATAGCATCAACCGTTTGCGGCCCGAGGGCACGAGTCTCGATGAGCGAGTAATTGGTATTCGAAGCTAATGATTAAGTTAACGACCCAGAAAGTGGAAAGCGGACGAACGCTGATCGCATGAGAAATTTGATAACATGAGGACTATGACTGTACACGGTGTAGACTAGTTTGACGTTGAGATAAACCCGTAGCGGAGTTTACCTGTCTCCTTGCGGTGTCACAGGCATAGCCCGACAAGCTATCAATTTAATAAGCCTGCAGCTCGGGAGAATCAAAGCATAACAATCGATACCTCCTCGAGCGCCAGCTGAAACTTGATGGAGGCAACCTCTATCATGCTTCTTGGCTCCTTGACGGGCCAAATACCCAGCATCGTATCGTCACCGTTGTACAGGCTCCCCCACGCGATTCCTGTTGCTTTTGAGAGTCCACACTATTGTTGACCCGGAAAAAGATGAGTACATCATCAAGGTACCTTCTGTGTGAGTGCTCGACGTCCAATAGCAATTACGTGTGTGCGTAGCGTACAGATCATCCAAACATTCCACCCCAAAAAGTCCATCCGTGCAATACGCCAGGTCTCCCAACACTTCCACTTTCCACCAGATAGCGAATCAACCCACATCGCCTTCGGGAGAATCAGAAGGTCTTCCGATTCCTCTCGAGAATGATCGACGCTCCGGGCCCCGGCGATACGTGAAGTCGATGACGACTCGGATGAAGAGAGAGAAGAAGAGGATGAGAATTCGTTCGTTCGTTCGGAACGAGGAACACTCGGGTGTGGAAGTGTCAGTCACCTTTTCGCCCACCGCGCATTAGTAGCACTGTAACCTTCCCAGCTCCACATGCATCGCCACGAGCGCCAGCTGGTGGGCCTGAGATTGCGATGCGCTGGGAGGACTACCATTTTCAATGGGATGGCTCAGAGACCACGTTGAGACGAGATGGGTGGCGGACGACGTTGTTTGAATGTAGCAATCAAACGAGCGCCCGATGGTTGAAGCCCTGGATATACGAATGCCCTCCATCTATCGCTTCCGAGAAATGCCATCGCCCCGTCAGGGACGCATGAACTGGACGTCCCTCGCCACCTAAATTTGCATTGGGAGCAGTAGCAGGACGACAAGTTGAGACGACGGACAGTGGGTCAGGAGCCGATAGATAGGTGCTGAGGTTGAGTCGGACACCTCGCACTTCCCATCCAGTCGCAGGTCCTCGAATTGAGGAATGTCGTCCTTTGCAGTCGGTCCACGTGTATAGCGTCTACAGGCTTCGGATCCTCCTCGCACACTCGACGTAAAATCCGCCCGGTTCGAATCGCAGTTCAATAGTCTCCTCATGCTTAAGCATCTTCCCCGCCCTCTGGCTCGACATGAACCTGAACTGGTTGCCGTATAGCTCAAACACCAGAGGCGGGACGTCCAGAACCGTTTGGGCTGGATTCGGAGTGAAGATCGATGACGATGACGATGGTACCGCAGGGTAACTAGAAGAAGAACTCGTCGTCATAGGCGCTTCTCCTCTAGTACCCGAGTTCTTCGGTTAGTAGGGAGGTGCAACGTTAAGGCTGGATGGGGTCGAGTACGGCATCCTAGGTTTAAACATCGGTGAGAGTGTGGAGTAGAAGGGGAGTGCGCATTGAGCTTCAAGTTTGTCACCCGTGGAGGGAATTCCTAGTGGCCCGAGAAAGCGAGGATCAGCTACCTACATGACCGAAGAAAAAGAAAAGATGAAGAGAAACTCGCTCACATTTGACTTTACCCTCCTTCGTAACGACTTCGAACCCATGCTCCGCCTTAGTTTACGGCGCATCGAGGATCACGAGGGAGCTTGTTCCTTCGTCAACTCTGCCAAATTCATCGAGTTCCGAGTCGCTGGAGGGAAATGTAACCCCGAAAGCTCCCGTGGCCACACGTATTCTAATCAAAGTTGGTGTGGCGGCAACAGCTTTGTATACCTAACAAAAACAGAGTCAGCACAAGTTGAACACAACCCGAACCTTCTCAGACGGTTAGCTGAATGACGACAACATGGATGATGGCGGTCAGTGGAAAAGAACGAGTGATCCGATTTGGCGCGTTGACGGATTGGAATCCATCGTACGCTCCGCGGCCAGATGGCAGATACTCCTTTCTCGGTATTTAGCCTGTCGAGAAATGAGTTTGGAATGACAACTGACATTACTCTGTGGGTTGGCTTCCGTGGCCGCCAATATTATCGATTAAAGCACCTCATGCAGACCTGTTACCTGGTTAACGTTTAACTCGTGCATTTGGTTCTGCACTGGCCACGAGTCACCCCGAGGCTCCAACAGATCTCTTCCGTCGTTCCTCATACCTCTACGGCAAGGCACACTGGAGAACGGGTGGCATATTGGTCCTATCAAACGGAGAAATGCGTTCAATACTAAGTCGTGCCAAGTTCGTTGAACCAGAAAAGGAAAAACAAGAGGACTACTCGATAACGATCTACTGAGTGTCAGCAGGGTCTTTAAGTAGAGAACGATGAATACATTTGCTCACCTCCCTCCTGTCCTTATCCAGGATCTCCGAGTCCTTCAGCTCGACATCCTCCGCAGCGAGCCACCTTTCAAATTCGGAGTGCCTGGTCTCGAGATTGTCCATTTTGACGCGGAGAACCTCGGTTTCTTCGCGGAGATCGTCTATTCTGACGCGAAGACCCTTGTTTTCTTCGCAGAGATCGTCTCCTCTGACACGGAGAGCCTCGTTTTCATCACGGAGATCGCCCAACTGTGCGTGCAGACTGTTTGTGTTGGGAAGGAGCTCCTGGGTCTCGGCCCTAGTCTCTGCACTTTCACCCGTCGGCAGAGCATTTTCCGTCTGGCGTATGCCCGCCCGCGAGAGTACAACGGCGTCGGCTGTTGGATAAAATATCTTGAGAAGGTGGAAAGTCGAGAGGAGGAAACCGCCTACCGTTTCCGAAAGCGTTGCCTGTGCTGATAGTGACACAGGAGGACCAACTGAGAAAATCATCTGGAGCCTTGGACCTGATATGTCCGATAGCCGGTCTGTCAATGGGTTCGCGACTAGCACTCAGGGCTCAGTCCTGGACGATGTGCAGAGAAAGGGCGATTAATCTTCTGGATAGAAGTCCACATGCTAGGTGGTGGGGTCAACAACACGTCCATTAGAATCGACGGAGAGTTTTTCATGGAGCAGGCGGGCGATTGAGTTGCGAGCGTCCTGCACTAGGGTGTCTTCTTTGAGCTCCACTTGGACGTGGGCTTCAGCAATGGAATATGATACACGTTTGGTGAGAGGTTGGGAGTTGAATGTGGCCATGGTGATGGAAGGAGACAAGGGATACCAGTGTAAGGTCGGCGTGAGCTTGGTCTCAGCCCTCCCAGTCGTAGCTTCAGAACCCCGTTAGCCACCACGTCGGAAACATCCGTAGCGGGGTTTCAACAGCCCGCCGTGGAGATGGATCTCCCGAAGTTGAAATGTGGGCTTAGTTCTTCCTGGTAATTATGAGTGAGAGGTAGACTGAGCCGCATCGATGACTTGATCGCCCAGCCGAGAGGAATCACCTCTTAAATGTCGACTTTGAAAATTTGTTGAAACTCAACTGCGCGGCTGATGAAAAACCTTGTAAGCCGTTGGTTCCGGCGATGGAACTTCCAGACATCTGGTCGCTTTCCAACTGTCTGTGAGTCTGCGCTTGACTTGAAGTTTCAATGGGCTACGCATTTGAAATCTCGCGGGGGAAGAAACTGCGCATGAGAATGCGATCTGTCAACAGGTTATCTAAGACTACATTGACATTGCCTTTATTCCATGAACGTAACTCGAAACATACCAACCTAATGAATTACCTACCGACTATCTCTAAATGTGAAATATTTTTGAGACGACAAATACGGTATATGTTTCAATATACACTTGTTATGATCATGCTGGACTCCAAACGGACGTCTAGCCCCAATTTGCAGCTTCTCGATGTTCGTCAACTCCGCGGTCCTGAATGCTTCATCGAGCTCCACCCAGAGGGACGAATCCGCCGCGTGAAAGCAGTGTTGCCGAGATTCCAGAGCTTCTTTCGTGCACTCGTGCTGCTCATTTGCGAAGCAGGATAGCACCAGGCTCGTCGAGGGTGACGTCGAGGATCGAAGCCAATTCACAAAGGACAGTCTTCGGTGTGCGCGCAATTCCACATCCAGTTGGAGGCGCTCGAGTCGGTCAAAATTCCCGCGAAAGTCAAGGCCATAAACACCTAAAGTGCCAAAATATAGACGTGGAGCGGTAAGATTCCAAGTCAAGGGTCAGACAGAGTTCAGTGACCCACCGAGGAGGTTGCGGACTGAGAGAAATCGCAAGTTCTTGGACTGGAGACTCTGAACGAGGGATCGACCGGTTTCGTTGTCAACAACGGAACGGTTTGGAAGTTGGAGGGTCTGCAAGCCGTCGAAATCAATGAAGCAGGTTGCAGGATTTACAAGCCACGCCACTACCGAACCTAGGCGCATGGCATTGACATTGAGTGTGAGATTCTGGAGTTCAATCTTGGCCTTGCTCACAGGCCCGAAGACCTCACTGGCGCCATCGTCAATGCATCCGTTGAACTCCAGGGTCCTCATTCCGCGACAGTGCTGGAGGAGTTGAATTGGGAAATATATCCAATTGATGGAGACATCGGTGAGCTTTGGAAGCTGGAGGAGGTTTGAGTAGAATTCCTTTCGCGCTATCGGCCAGTCGCGGTATTCGCCTCCCATCGCATAGCCGATGACATAGAGCTTTTGAATGCGGGTACACTGGAGGAGAATTTGGCAGTTTTCAACTCCAGGCGCTGTCATGAAGCGACGTTAGCCACTCATTCACATGAGTCGACGATACAACTGAGCTCGTGAGAATCCGGAGAGGAAGACGACACATACAGTTCCTATTTTCATATGGAAGGGAGAGGGACCTGACCATGCCTCGAATATGTTCGGAGCCGTTGAGTAGTTTCGACGCACGATCAGTCGACCTGTGGCTGCTCATGTCGAGAAACCAGAACAGATGCGACTGGGAAGAGATGCGAAAGGCATGGTTGACAAGTGAGCAATTCATCAATGTTTTCCGTGCTTCTGGCTCCAGAGCCTCGCGCCGATCTCTTTCTGCGAGTTCGGTTATGATTTTTTCGATAAGTTCGTAGGGGAGAGATTCAGAGCTGCAACGCATAGCGGTCGACATGGTGGACGAAGAGGAAAGACCCCTCGGGACAAGCCGCGAACGAGTGGTCCGTCATCATGGGAAGCATCTTATCTTATCTTTACAGGGTTGACATCGCCTAGCCGAGTTTCTTAATTCAACCGAGTAGACACCGTCAACACAACCAGCTATAATACAACAATCGAGGCGCTGACGCACGCTCGCTGCCTTTGAATCATCCCCCCGGCGCTGTATACGCATTCAAACATCCGCAAGGACAGAAGGAAGAGGATTGAATAAGTGTGTTTGTTCTGATAAAATTTTCGGATCCCAGAGTATCCTGCTCCACTCACTCAGACTACGACCCGGACCCATCAACAACTTCAACCTTCCCATATCTCCCGTGCATCGTTACTCGAGCGACAGCTCACGGCGGTGACCTTGTCTTTAAATAAAATACGCCTACGATTGCTTAGTTTGGTCTGAACGCCACGCGGCACGCGCTCCCATCCGTCTACTATGAGATCTTTACTATAAGTGCGAGCTGATCATAACTGCGTTAGAAGCCAAATGTTTGAACTTTGCGCTGACCATTGAAAGTTCGCGCTAGTCACCGAAACTTGAAGTGTGCACTGTGTGCGTTCACCAAAATTGTTCGCGCGACTTCCAAAAAGGCGCTAGTGACTATCTGAACGCTCGAAACTTCATTTCGGGTGAAAGCCTGTGATCGAAAGATTCGCAGGGTTGAGTGTGTGTGCAAACACTCCAAAGAAATTGTTCAACGGGGCTTCTGTTCAGAGGTCTCGCGGCGAATCGACACCTCGCGCTATTAGGGCGATATGTAAATGGAAACCGGACCCATGCATTCTACGCCAGTTTGATTGGTAGCGCACTTGATGATCCACGAATAACTGCATTGCTTATATTTCATGAACATAGGTCAAAACATACCAACCTAGTGAATTAGTACCAACTATCGATAAAGGTCAAATATTTTTGAGACGACAAATACGGTATATGTTTCAATATGCACTTTGTATGATCATGCTGAACCCCATCCCGACATCTAGCCCCAATGTTCAGCTTCTCGATATTCATCAACCCCGCGGTCCTGAATGCTTCATCGAAATTCTTCCAGAGTGACCACTGGGATTCATAGAACCCGGGATAACAGTGTTGCCGAGATGATTGAAGGGCCTCTTTCGTGCATTCATGCTTCTCAATAGCGAAGCAGGATATCACCAGGCTCGTCGAAGGTGACGTTGAGGATCGAAGCCATTTCACAAAGAGCAATCTTTGATCTTGGCACAAATTCACCTCCAGTTCGAGACGCTCGAGGTGGTCATAATTCTCGCGAAAGTCAAGGCCATAAAGAGCTGAAATGCCAAAAGAGGTTGAGTTGTAGGATTCCAACCCATGAGTAATACGAAATCAGTCACCCACCAAGGGGGTTGCGAGCGGAGAGAAATCGCAAGTTCTTGAACTGAAGACTCTTGATCAGGGATTGAATGGTTTCATCAAAAACGCACTTGTTGGGAAGTTCGAGGGTCTGCAAGCCATCGAAATCAATGAAGCAGGCTGCAGGATTTACAAGCCACACCACTACCGGATCCAGGCACATGGCATTGACGTTGAGCGTGAACTTCTGGAGTTCAATCTTCGCATTGCTCACAGGCCCGAAGTCCTGACAAGCGTCATTGTCAATGCATCCGTTGAAGTCCAGGGTCTTGATTCCACGACAGTGCTGGAGTAGTTGAATTGGGAAATATTGCCAATCGATGGCGACATCAGTAAGCTTTGGAAGTTGAAGAAGATTTGAGTAGAATTCTTTCCTGGCCGTTGGCCAGTCAGAATAGGGCTTCGATTTGCCGACGAGATACATCTTGTGAATCTGAGTGCACTGGAGGAGAATTTGGCAGGCCTCGACTCCAGGTACTGCAATGAGATAGACGTCAGTCACTTAAGTCCGCATAAGTCGACGATTACCACCGAGAAAGACTACACGTACATTCACCACCGAAACAAGGAAGGCACACGGACCTGACCATGCCTCGAATATGCTCGGAGCCTGTGAGTAGCTCCGACACACGAGCAGTCGACCTGGTGGTACTGATGAATAGATTGCAGAATAAATGCGACTGGGAAGAGATGCGAAAGGCATGGTTGACAAGTGAGCAATTCATCAATGTTTTCCGTGCTTCTGGCTCCAGATACTCGTGCCGATCTCTTTCTGCGAGTTCGCTCGTGATTTTTTCGACGAGTTCGTAGGGGAGGGATTCAGAGCCGCAACGTATAGCAGTCGACATGGTGGATGAAGAGGAAAGAACCTCTCGGAACAAGCCGCGAACGAGTGGTGTCATCATGGGAAGCATCTTATCTTATCTTTACAGGGTTAGAGTTTCGTTCAACCGAGTAGATCCCGTCAACACACCCAGCTATGATACAACAATCGAGGCGCTGACGCATGCTCGCTGCCTTTGAATCATCCCCCCGGCGCTGTATACGCATTCAAACATCCGCAAGGAAAGAAGGAAGAGGATTGAATTAGTGTGTTTGCTCGGATGAAAATTTCGGACATCAGGGTATGGAACTGCTCAACCTCCTCCCCTCACCACTACGATCCGACCCCATCGACAACTTCAGTCCTCCCATGTCTCCCGTGCATCGTTACTCGAGCGACAGCTCGCGGCGGTGACCTTGTCTTTGAATAAAATATGCCTACAATTGCCTAGTGTCAATGGTTTGGTCCAAACGCTACGGGGCACGCGCTCCTCCAGAGTATGGAACTGCTCGGCCTGCTCCACTCACTCAGACTACGACCCGGACCCATCAACAACTTCAACCTTCCCATATCTCCCGTGCATCGTTACTCGAGCGACAGCTCGCGGCGGTGACCTTGTCTTTGAATAAAATATGCCTACAATTGCTTAGTGTCAATGGTTTGGTCCAAACGCTACGGGGCACGCGCTCCTCATCGTCTACTATGAGATCTTTACGATAAGTGCGAGCTGATCAAACCTGCGATTGAAAGTTTGCGGTAGTCACCGAAAGTGTGCGCTGTGTTGCGTTCACCAAAATTGTTAGTGCGACTTCCAAAAATGCGCTAGTGACAATCTGAACGCTCGAAACTTGAGCCAATTCCAGGTGGAAAAGCCTATAATCAAAAGCCTCGCAGGGTTGAGTGTGCAAACACTCCCAAAGAAAGTGGTCAACGGGGCTTCTGCTCAGAGGTCTCGCGGCGAATCGACACCTCGCGCTATTAGGGCGATATGTAAATGGAAACCGGACCCATGCATTCTACGCCAGTTCTATTAGTAGCGCGCATATCCAGAGTAACTACATTGCCTATATTTTATGAACATAGCTCAAAACATACCAACCTAACGAATTACCGACTATCGATGAATGCCAGATATTTTTGAGACGACAAATACGGTAAATGTTTCAATATGCACTTGTTATGATCGTGCTGGAACCCAAACGGACGTCTAGCCCTGATTTGCAGCTTCTCGATGTTCATTAATTGTGCGGTGCGAAGTGCTTCGTCGAGATCCTCCCAGAGGAACGGTGGGAAAAACCCGGAGTAGCAGTGTTGCTGAGATTCCAGGGTTTCTTTCACGCAGTGATGATGCTCATTCGCGAAGCAGGATATCACCAGGCTCGTCGAGGGTGGTGTCGAGGATCGAAGCCATTTCACAAAGGGGAGGCTTCGATATTGGCATAAATCCACCTCTAGTTCGAGACGCTCGAGTCGGTCGAAGTTCTCTCGAAGGTCAAGGCCATAAGCACCTAAAATGCCAAAATATAGACGTGGAGCGGTAAGATTCCAAGTCAAGGGTCAAACAGAGTTCAGTGACCCACTGAGGAGGTTGCGGACTGAGAGAAATCGCAAGTTCTTGGACTGGAGACTCTGAACGAGGGATCGACCGGTTTCGTTGTCAACAACGGAACGGTTTGGAAGTTGGAGGGTCTGCAAGCCGTCGAAATCAATGAAGCAGGTTGCAGGATTTACAAGCCACGCCACTACCGAACCTAGGCGCATGGCATTGACATTGAGTGTGAGATTCTGGAGTTCAATCTTGGCCTTGCTCACAGGCCCGAAGACCTCACTGGCGCCATCGCCAATGCATCCGTTGAACTCCAGGGTCTTCATTCCGCGACAGTGCTGAAGCAGTTGAATTGGGAAATGTATCCAATCGATGGAGACATCGGTGAGCTTTGGAAGTTGAAGAAGGTTCGAGTAGAATTCTTTCCTGGCTGTTGGCCAGTCAGAATAGGGCTTTGACTCGCCGATGAGATTCAGCTTGTGAATCTGGGTGCACTGGAGGAGAATTTGGCAGGCCTCGACTTCAGGTACTGTAGTAAAATAGACGTCAGCCACTTGTCCGCATGATTAAGCGAACGATACCACCAGGAGAAAGACCGCACTTACGTTCATCGCCAAGATTCACAATCACGAGGCACCTGACCATGCCTCGAATATGCTCAGAGCCGGTGAGCACTTCCGACGCACGAACACTCGACTCGGGACATAGGTCTAGATACCAGAACAAATGCGACTGTGAGCAGATGCGAAAGGCGTGGTTGACAAGCGAGCAATTCTTCAATGTTTTCTCTGCTTCTGAGCTCAGCCCCCTTTGTTGAGGTCTGTATGCAATTTCGCTTATGATTTTGTCAACGAGTTCATAGGGGAGGGATCCAGAACCGCAGCGTCCAGCGGTCGACATCGTGGAAGGTGACAGCAGAGGGACTTCGGGAAAAGCCGCCAACAATCGCTGGGCTTAGATCATCTTATCTTATCTTATCGTTATTGCATGAGGAATAGGAACAGCGAGCCTTCGGTACACGTATTTTAGATCCCAGTACGGTCGCAAGAGTGATAATATCATCGATGGACATGCCCAGCTATGGATAGTGGGGTTTTCAACTTGAAGAAACCTATGACTGCCTTCACGTTTCCGCATCCGAGCTAATTTCCAGTAGCGTAATAAACACTTGCACCCCACTAGGACCTTTTCCCTTTGCACCAGATACCAAAGCAACACCATCACCTTGGGGAGAATCAGACTCTCAAAGTTCAGTCGTCGAATGGAATATGGAAGCTTGGCAAGGATGCTAACAGGGCATGGAAAGCCTTCCAAGCGCTCGCTCCTCAGACTCTCGAGAACGATCGACGCTTGGTGGTGAGTGAAGACGAAGTTTCGATAGAGGAACACGGGTCCGACGGTGGGGTGTATCAAGCACTGGAGATACGATGCTCCGTCGCCTTCTCGCCTACGACCAACCCAACCCAACCCAACCCAACCCATCGTTCATACCCTCACCCATTCCACACACCTCCCAGATCCATAATAATAGTAAGACGTGATGCGCGTGGTGAGGAGGAAGAGAGAGTCGGGGAGTCGGTATGGTTTTCTTGGTCGTGTTGGGAGAGAATCCGAGACTCATGCTGAGGATGATCATGATGAGGATGGAATTCAAGGTCACAAAGTACTATGTAGTACGGCCGGAGTAACATGATAAGAGTGCTAGCTTGTGCGCATAAACAACTCAAGCATGAATTGACATGTCATATCACTAGGATGACCGTTGACAGCTGAGAAATGGTGCAGCCGGCGAATCGGATGGAGAGTTTCGTGTTTTGTGTGAAGAACTTGTCGTAAGCGATAGCTTTTTTCGTGGAGGTTGGTTGCTCGGAAATTGTAGGTGCTACTGTCCAGGATGAGTTGGGGGTCGGGTTTTCTGGCACTCTTCGAAGCGTAGCAAGGTGGAGAGTAAGTGGAGTCGAGCGCAACCAACGAGCTCGTTGGTCGCGAATTGCCTTTTCGAGTAGAGTTTGGCAGAGGCAACAGGGATAAACAAACCGATCAATCGCCTTGTCTGGACGAGACGCGCCTTCCCGACCAATCAACCAGGTTCAACTTTGCGTTACGATTTCTCCCTGCTCCTCTTCCTCCTTCTCTTTTCTCTGTTGTTCAACATTGCTTTCCATCTATCTATCTACCCTATTTATTTCATGAACCTATAGAGAGATCCACTACGACAAGCCCAATATGAGTTCCAGTTCGTCGTCGAGGTCGATGGCGGCGATGAGCCCTCCGTTGCCTCCACTTCCACTTGAACATCCACGCGACCCGAATGGGGTGAGCTATACTACTGGAGAATGGAGGAGTTCGAGTCCCACGAAAGACGCATCGTCGTCGTCGTCGTCGTGGGCCTCGGCCACTACCACCCAACGCCCCCTCCGACATTCCACCAGTACCACCTTCCCACCCACCACAGCGACTCCGACTCGAAGCGCCACCTCGAGTCGGAGCTCCAGTCCCACGAAAGAGCACCACGAGAGTCGGTCGAGGAAGTCGTCTTTCACCTCGTCGACGTCATCAGCTGTTGCCTCCCCTCCGCCCCCACCCTCCCCCTCCTTCCCGCTCCCCCCACCTCCCATCAAACCCAACGCCCACCCCTACGCTATCAAAACAACCTCTACGGCCCTCCTCTCCCGGACCACTTCGAGTCCGCACCATTCGGGGTTCTACCACCACTACTACGCACCTCCCTCTCCCTCGCTTAGCACCTCCTCTTCCTCCTCTAGCGGGATGAGCAGCGATGGGAGTGCACCCCCCAGCCCTACTAAACGATCCAGCTGGAACGGGGGGCATTTTCCGAGGACGTCGTCGGCGGGGGACGGTGAACAGGGAAGGCATCGGTACAGTCGGAGTATGAACGATGTGGGACCTAGAGCGTTGCCTGTCCCTCCGAATATGGACCCTGCGTTCGCTGGGGTGTCCACTGGGGTGAGAGCGTCGAGTGTGTCCCCGAGGAAGGTGGGGTTTATGGAGTTGCAGCGCGATGAGGATGAGGGGGATGGGAGGACGCCGAGGCAGAGTATGGGGACGGGTGAACTTGATTTTACGAATGGGAGTGTCGATGGGAGTGCGAGGACGAGTACGAGTGGGAGAGTGAGAGTGAGGAGGTCGGAGACTTTACCTTCCACTTTACCTCCCCAACCCCAGTTCTCGCACCAGGCGGAGGGAGCGGAGGAGGGAGCGGAAGACCCGAAGACGTGGACGCCGAATCAGGTAGCGGCGTACCTCGAGAGTGCGCTTGCACACCACGACTTGGCGGAGAAGGACGAAATCATCCACATTGTGAAAGAGAAGCGGATGAATGGGAGGACGTTTTTGAGGTTGAACGAGAGGGTGTTGGTTGACGAGTACGTGTTATTCATTCATTCATTTCGTTTTCTTTCATTGAACTATCGCTAATTACCCTTATTATGAATTTAGGTACGCACTCACACCGACCCAAACACCCGCACTCCTCTCCGCCTCCCGCTCACTCCGCCAAACCACACTCCAAGGCCGCATCTTCGGAACTCGACTTTCCACCTCTACCCACAATAATAACAACAACCCTGTCTCGCGTACGGCCTCGGACCCCGAAGACGTGATCGACATATTCTCCCCGCACCCCGCACGCGGCCCCTCCATCAACGCGTTCGCGCAGATTACGGGTACGAAGGTTCCTCCCCGGAACAAAGTGAGGGGTATGATCGCTTCGCTTGAGCGGTCTGCTTCGTCTAGTGGGAGTGAGCATGAGGTATCTGACGATGGTGGTAATGCGAACGGGAGTAGGAGTCGGAGTAATAGTAGGAGTGTATCTCCTGTGAAAGGTGCTAGGGAGATGGTGGATACCGGGACTAGGAAGAGGGAGAGGACGAGGAGTACGACGGGGAAGGGTTTACCGACGAGGGGGAGGGTTGGGGGGTTGTTTGAGCATTTCGACGTACCGCCGACTGCGCCTGCCCCATCCGAAGAAGGGGAGGGGGAGGGTGGGACGACGGTGAGGGGGAAGCAAGAGTATACCCATCCGAATTCGAATCCGAATCCGAATCCTGTGAATAGGAATAAGGAGTTACCGAGGTTGTTACCGCTCCCCCCTACGTATCCCTCCACCCATGCGCATCCACAACCGCATCCACAACCACAACCTCGAACGCAACCGCAAACGCATACGCACGCCTTCCAACCCACCACCAACGGGACTCCCGTGCACCAACATATCACACCGGCGCATACGGGTGTGACCTACCCCCTCCCTGCGAGTCCCGATCTGTACTTGAGGGCTCAGAGTACAGGGAGCGGGTGTGGGAGTGGGAGTGGGAAGAGGAGGGAGAGGTTGTTGCCGCTTCCGCCTGGTGTTCAAGTTGGTGTTGGTGTGGTGCCTGCTCCTACTGCCACCACCAGCGAACAGGAAGGAGGTCAAGTGGAGATGTACCATCCTAGACCTGTGAGGACGGGTCAGACGCTCAGGGAAGAGGAGGAGGAGCCGAGTGTGGAGGAGTTGTTGGAGGAGGTGGAGGCAAGTGGAGGGGGAACGGGGGGAGTGGAAGGGTGGGAGAGGGAGGGGGAGAGGGAGACTGTTAAGAGGATCCCGTCTGGGCCTTCTTCTGTTCCTCCACCTCCTCCTCTTCCTTCTGTTGCTCTCGATGCGGCTGAGGGTGCGACTGTGAATGGGGGTACGACTAACCCCGACGAAGCACCCAATGAAGATGAAGACCCAGATCCCGACAAGACGATCATCGACCCCTCACCTACGGATAACGCTTTTGTGATTGGACGGACGGGGAGGCGGAGGAGGGGTGTTCGACCTAAATCTGCGCATTTGTCCTCTCTTAACAAGCGAAACGGTGTCGATGCCGGTGATACCAACGGAGAGGATAAAGAGGACGGGACGAGGAGTATGGGAGTGAGAGCGTTGAACGAGTTGTTCGTTGAGCCTGTGAAGGTGCAGGGGGAGAGGAGGGATGTGGGGTCCCAAACTGACGAGGAGGAGGAGGAGGGGGTGTCAGGTGGTGAAGTCGTACTCAAGAACCCGGCATCAACTCCCTCCCTGTCCGAACGCGAATCCACCCTAACATCCCGAGAACGCACCCTCACGCACCTCGAATCCTCCCTGGCCGCCCGCGAACGCTCCCTCACCCTACGCGAAGCCACCCTCTCACAGCGCGAAGTCGAAGTGGACAAGTGGGAGAGGGAGGTGGAGGGGAAGAGGGAGGGTGTGGAGAGGAGGGAGAGGGAGGTGGGTGAGATGGAGAGGGGGATTGTGGAGGAGCTTGATGGGGCTGTTGAGAGTCTTGAGAGGAGGGAGAGGGAGTTAAGGGACAGGGAGGAGGGGGTTCGGGTTAAGGAAGTCGAGTTGTCCGCTGAGGAAAGGAGGTTGGGTGTGAGAGAGGAGAGTTTGGTTGGGAGAGAGGAGAGGGTGGGTAGGAGAGAGGGGGCGTTACGCGAGAAGGAGAGGGAGCTTGAGATCCTAGCGCGAGCTCTATCTGATAAAGAAGCGGAGTTGGATGCTTTGCGGGTGGAGATTGGAAGGAGGGAGGAGGAGGTGAAGAGGGGAGAGAGGAGTGTGGGGTTGGCTGAGAGGTTGGTGAGGGCTGTAGGGGGTGGTGTGGTGGGGAGGGTGTTTGGGGTGGGTGGTGAGCCCCCCTCCTCCTCTTCTTCTTCACCATCATCACCTTCGCCGTCCTCTTCCTCTTCACCGTCCTCATCATCATCAGCAAGTTCACCCGCCCGACCAAGAAAACCGTACTGGCTCCCCGGCATCCTCCCCGACTCTCTCTTCCCCCTCACCACGCGCAACACGTCCTACTTTGTGTTGTTGGGTATTAGCGTGTGTGCGGTTGTGTTGAAGGTGCTTGTGAGGAGGGTTGTGGTGGGTGGGGTCGTGAAAGTTGGTGGGAGGTTGGGTGCTGGAGGGAGGAGGTGATTCTGTGTGGTTGTTTTTGTGTGTTGCGATACCTGATTGCTTTGTTTGCTATCATGATACCTATTCTTGCGTATATTTATCGTTACGATGCTTTACGATTTTGACGACTTTGTTATGATTACGATTTGCGATGCCTCACCTCGACTACGCCCTTACTCTTACTTACTTACTCGCCGCTCACCCTTATCATGTTTTGTTTTTTGTTCTCCTGACGCCCCCGGTTGATTGATCGAATGTTTTCGAGCTCTGTTTCTTGCTCTGTGACGTGACGTGATATACCTTGCTACCTACGTCCGTCGTGTTTGATGAAAGGAAAGGATATCTTTGACCGAATTGACTCGCGGTGAAGCTTTGAAGTCTTGGTGTGAGAGCGGATCGGAGTGGGCCATCAACGCGCCGAATCCGAGTCCGATCATCCGTTCGTTCGTTCTTTTCCGCTAACCACCACCACCACCACCACCACCACCATGTCGTCGTCGTCTCAGCCTACGATGATAGACGTCTACGCTTCCCTCCCGTGGAAATCCAAACTCGTACGAACCACTGACCCTATTCTCCCAAATTTCACTAAAACAAATAAAACGTGTTTGTTACAGCAAGCCCAGAAAACAACGACGATCCTCTCCTCCTCCTCACCCTTCACACCCTCCTACGTCATCTCTTCTATAACCCAAAACTCGGATCCCACAGCTATATATAACGCGCGAGTGAAAGGCCGGACTGTGCTTTTAGAGAACCCTGCGAGGGAATCGAGGGTCAAGAAAGAGATGGAGCGGAAGAGGGACTTGGTGAGGAAGGAGAAGGAGGGGAGGAGGGTGAAAAGGGAGACGGGTGTGATGGGAAGGAGACGGGGGGAGGCGAGGGGTGTGTGGAAGTTCGGGAAGGGGGAGATTGAGTGAGTGGGTTGTGTGGATCGTGCACGTATGAGTGGCAAGGTTGTCACGGTGCTGATTCATTCGGTGGTAGGTATTCGAAGCTCTTACCGCTACACCATCTTTGGGTAGGGTACATGTCGGAGCTTTTGGGGTTGCTTCCACCCCCTCCACCATACTCGGTGACTCTCGCAGAGTTGAGTAACAACAAACAAGCTCCCTCGTCATCCTCGATGCATCCCAAACTCCTCAAAGCTGATTTTCACGGATGCATCTTGACGGTGAAACAATCCAAGAACGCGTGTCTTGTCGGCTTAACGGGGATCTTGATCCACGAAACGGAGAATGGGTTCAAGATCGTTACGAGGGAGAGTAAAGTCAAACGTACGTACGTGTGTCGCTTCTATCATCCATCCATTCGTTCTTTCGTTCTTTCGATCATCTATCTTCTCTTTGACCTCGGTCATGTAGGTAAGTAAGCAAGTAACATGGAGCTGATCTTCGCTTTCTCGCTCTAGTGATCCCCAAACAAAACTCGATATTCACCTTCGCAGTCCCACTGTACTCCACACTCCCACCGACGTTTAAACCTGGGAAGCCGTACCCGATCCCTGCTAGTTTCAACGTCGCATCTACTCAACTACCCAACTCGGGTACTCCAGAAGCGCAAACGACGACAGTCACGCCTTCTCCTTCAAGCGGTCCTACGGCACCATCCCCATCCCCATCGTCATCGATCTTCACTCCGAATCCAGCCCAAACGGTTCTGGACGTCCCGCATCTCGTATTCGAGCTGTACGGCAATCAGTTCAGGTTCAGGTCGAGCGAGAGGGCGGGGAGAAAGTTTAAGCATAAGGAGAGTATTGAACTGTGATGTCGAGTTTTTTCAAGCTGTGGAGAGGGATATTCTGGATCTGGGGGTCGTGTGGAATGGGTGTGAGGATACGAACGATGGGTTGGGTTGGGTCGGGTTGGTCGTAGGAGAGTGCGATCTGGAACCAGGTTCGATGTGCCCAATATCTCCCGTGCTTGACACCCCACCGTCCGAGGCTTGTTCGTTCGTTCACCTCTTCCATCATAACTCCGTCCACCAGCATCGAGTCCGAAGAGAAAGAGTGTATTGTATAGATGATTCCGTCTTGAGCCGATCGGCTGACAGAGACACTGGCGACGTTTTTTTTTGGTTCGAGAGCCACAACAGGATCTAATTTACGGCCCATGATCAAACCTGCCCTGCAAAGACTGCAGATGCAGGTTGGGGATGGGAAGGAAGATATCTCAGCCGAGTCGTAGCAGTGAGGAGAGGCATAGATCTCCGAGTGTTCGAAATCTCTTTCCGCGGAACGAATATGGGCCATTTCCCTGAATCCTCGTTCTTCTTCCCTTTCTGCTCTTCGTGGTACGTACTACCCGAGTCGTCATCATCGACTTGACGTATCGCGGGGCCCGGAGCGTCGATCGTTCTCGAGAGCTGAGGAGCGAGCGATTGAAAGGTCTTCTGATTCTCCCGAGGGCAATGGTGTTGGTTCGGCATCTGGTGGAAAGGGAAAGTCGTTGGTAGTCCTGGCGTGGTGCAAGTCTTTACGCTGCTCGAAATTAGCCCGGGAGATTTCTCGATCCGGAAACGTGAAAGCAGTCATTAGATTACTTCAAGTTGAAAACCCCACTGTCCATAGCTCGGCATGTCCATCGAGAATGTCATCACTCTTTCAACCGTACACTCTATTAATGGAATCTAAAATACGTGTACCCAAGGCTTGCTGTTCCTATTCCTCATGCAAAAAACGCTCCGTAAAGATAAGATAAGATAAGATAAGATGAATCATCTAAACCCAGCAATTGTTGGCGGCTTCTCCCGAAGTACCTCTGCTGTCACCTTCCACGATGTCGACCGCTGGACGCTGCGGTTCTGGATCCCTCCCCTATGAACTCGTTGACAAAATCATAAGCGAAATTGCATACAGACCTCAACAAAGGGGGCTGAGCTCAGAAGCAGAGAAGACATTGAAGAATTGCTCACTTGTCAACCACGCGTTTCGCATCTCCTCACAGTCGCATTTGTTCTGGTATCTATTCATACGTAACTCCCGGTCGATTGCTCGTGTGTCGGAAGTGCTCACCGGCTCTGAGCGTATTCGACGCATGGTCAGGCTCCTCACTCTTCCGAATTTTGGTGATGAATGTACGTGTCGTCTTTCTCTCCGGATTCTCGGTGGTATCGTCGGCTTATGCGGACTCAAGTGGCTGACGTCTACCTCATTACAGTACCTGCCTGCCAAACTCTCTTAAAGTGCACCCAGATTCACAAGCTGTGTCTCATCGGCGACTCGAAGCGCTATCCCGACTGGCCGATAGCTAGAAAGGAATTCTACTCAAAACTCCTCTCACTTCCAAAGCTCACTGATGTCACCATCGACTGGGTATGTTTCCCGGTTCAACTACTCCAGCACTGCCGTGGAATGAAGACCCTGGAGTTCAACGGATGCATTGACGATGGTGCTAGTCAGGTCTTTGGGCCTGTGAGCAATGCGAAGATCGAACTCCAGAATTTCACCCTCAGCGTCAATGCCTTGATACTAGACTCTGTAGTGGCGTGGCTTGTGGATCCTGCGACCTGCTTCATTGATTTCAATGGCTTGCAGACCCTCCAACTTTCCCACCGCTGCATTCTTGGCGAGGAAACTGGAGAATCCCTCATCAAGAGTGTCCAGTCCAAGAACTTGCGATTTCTCTCGGTTCGCAACCCCCTCGGTGGGTGACTGGTTTCGTACGACCCATGGGTTGGAATCCTACAACTCAATCTCTATTTTGGCATTTTAGCTGTTTATGGCCTTGACCTTCGCGAGAATTTTGACCGACTCGAGCGTCTCGAACTGGAGGTGGATTTGTGCCAATATCGAGGACTGCCCTTTGTCGAATGGCTCCGATCCTCGACGTCACCTTCGACGAGCCTGGTAATATCCTGCTTCGCGGTTGAGGAGCATAATTGTACGAAAGACACCCTGGAATCTCGGCAACACTGCTATCCTGGGGCGTATCACTCGTCACTCTGGGAGGATCTAGATGAAGCGTTCAGGACCGCGGAGTTGACGAACATTGAGAAGCTGCAAATCGGGGCTAGATGTTGGTTCGGGGTCAAGCATGATCATACGAAGTGCATATTGAAACATATACCGTATTTATCGTCTCAAAAATATTTGACATTTATTGATAGTCAGTAATTCATTAGGCCCGTATGTTTTGAGTTACGTTCATCATGAAGTATAAGCAACGTAGTGTGTGTGTGTGTGTGTGTGTGTGTTCGCGGCCCCAATTCCTCGCGAGATCTCTAGACAGAAGGCATGTTGAAATTTTTCTATGGAGGGTTTGCACTCACACAATTGCCATAACCCTGCGAACTGGAGCTCTTTGACCCCTCCCACGCGAAATTGGCTCAAGTTTCGAGCGTTCAGCTAGTCACTGAAGTCTGGCGCTTCTTGGAAGTCGCGCATAACAGCTCATAGACAGTGAAAACCCCATAAGTTTCAGCGAATGATATCTAAGCGATTGGCCGTGTCTGCCCGAGTCCTTATCCTTGCCTTACTATCCCCCCGAACTTACTGACCATCCAAATACATCCATAAATGCAAATCCTAGTAAGGTCCTTCCGCTCATCCGTCTTACAAGTACGTGGTACGACGGCACCCAGCGCTTAGAACCGCCGCCGTGGGACCATTTCATGCTGACGCAGCACTAAACACAAGTGCCATGACTGTAGAAGAATGAATTTCAGGGATGATGTTTGAAGCTACTACTCGGCTCCATCCCACCTCCGTATACACGTTTTTGCAAGTGGAACTGTGCTGATACCTCTCGTGATCGATTTCCAATTTCACTGGAATCATGGGCGGCACAAGTTTGAAGTTACAGTTAACTGGACATCATTCCTGGACGGACACAGCATTGACTTGACGTACAGAATAGACCGTCAGACTCTCGTGAGCGCGCCGCACACAGCGATTGCTCTTCTTTTCTCACTGTTCGCGGCAATTTGCTCTACCCTGTGGGGGATCCCGAAGCGGTTCCATGTAAGAGTCGTGCATTGTCAATGATAGGCTCCCTCATTTCTCTCCATGACGACTTATTGCAATAGCAATAGCAATAGCAATAGCAATAGCCCCTCATGTAGCCACAAACGCCCATAAGCTGCTGCGGCGCAACCATTGCTTACCACGTTGTATTACATGTTACCTACTCATCCGACATCCGACAAAGTCGATGGAAAGAATGGTCGGTCCCATCGTCGGTATTTTGCTGCGGTGTCGGAGGCACGACTGAGAAACTCTTGGGCAGTGCTTGGCCGCAGGGATGACTTCGAGTTAAAGTTCGATTCGATTCGAGCGGAACTCCAAGGTAAAAAGTTCACTGGGGGAATTTTTTCAACCCGAGCGTCAAAGCTCTACGACTAAGCTGGGATAACAGCCTCGTGCTACATCCAAACAGACTCAGAGTTCACCTCACGGTCTTGCCAATGTTGCCATTGCCTTCGACCTCGCGGAGCGCTACGATGCCGAGTCGAAACGTCATCACTCAAGTATATCGGCAAGTACGGTCACCTTGGACCGGTCACCTCATCGAAACTTCCTAAAACGCGGAGACTCGCCCTCAGGGATCAAATCGGTTTGGATGTTGCAGTATGGATGCAAGTAGACACGCACTGCGGCACAAGTTGAGTCCCAGAATGCTAACGTTAGGAAGGAAGTAGACTGCTCCGCCTCCGCGGAGAAGGCAAAATTCAAACTCATGTTCCACCCAGCGCTTGGAAGGCGTTTCACTCAGAAGCCTAAGATACCGATATCAGCGAACTGCGCAGTGGATTGTCCTTACTACATACGAAGTAAAGTAGTACCGACAGTCGGAATCGATCAAGTGCTGATCCCAGTCCAACACATGGGGTAAAGGGGATTGCAAGCGAAGGCTATGCACCTTTCCCGACCAGTAGCGCGCACGGAGGCTGAAATCAGAACATAATTAAGCGCCTTGGACAAACAATTCGCAAACACACTGCCACAGGAGGCAGGCCGCTACTTATTGCTGTTGAAATGCCACCTCGAGCTCAGCGCCCCCTCCCTACTCTCCATATAACCCTCAATGGCGAGATTTTTCGACCGTGCTGAGAATTTCCGCATCGGTCACCTCCAGTTCTTCGGCGATTGGCACCCGTCGGGAGTATCAAGTCCATTGGACAGTGCGTCAAACCTTGATCAACCGTTCGACTGGTACTTACTTAGCTCCCGTAACTTACAGAGCTCGAAGCTCATATGGCGCCAGAGGCATTGGATGACTCTGCGGAGCGCTGTGATGCCCCGAAATGCCATCCCGAGACCAGAGTTGCTGTGCAAGACGACCTTTACAGCTGGATCAAGGATGGAGACGTCGTCGACTCTGCGATGGGCCCCAGAAAGATCAAATGGATCACAGGTCCTGCGGGCACAGGGAAGACGGCTGTGATGGGATCCGTCACAGAGAGGTGCAAGAAAAACGGGTACCCGGTTGCCTGTTTCTTCTTCTCGTCCACCGGGTCGATTGGACGTCGTACGAAGACGGCTTTCGTTACGACTATCGCCCATCAGCTAGCGCAGCACCGACAAGACTTGAAGGACGCTATCTCCGACGCCATCGAAGCGGACACGGTGGTCTTCAAGAAGAATCTTCGGGTGCAGATGGAGACGCTCGTCCTGGGACCACTCCGAGCAGTTGCCAACGCATCCCGGGGCGCTTTACAAGGTGTTATCATGGTGGACGGCCTTGACGAGTGCCAGGCTGGGGGTTTGAAAAATGATACCATCATTGGACGACTCGCCGAGTGCACACGGACAGCAGAGCAAGATCAGCTGGAAATTCTTGAAGTTCTACATCAAGCATCGTTGGACCCTTCGTTTCCCTATCGTATTATCATCGCTAGCCGCCCGGAACGCGTCTTTCGCGAATTTTTCGAACCCGACAACCATCCGGCCCCCTTTGCCCATAAGCTAGACTTGAACGTGGAGTACAACGCCACCGACGATATCACCCTCTTCCTTCAGGTCCAGTTTAACCGAATTCGTCGTCGTTATCGGTATCCCGCCTCCTGGCCTCCCCCAGGAACGATCGAGACATTGGTAAAGAATGCGTCGGGTCAGTTCATTTACGCTGCGACCATCATCCGATTTCTCGACGCGGGTCACCGAAAGCCTCCAGATGCTCTCCTTCTGGGGGCCATCTTAAAGGCAAATGGCAAAGCGACGACTTCCGTGAACCCCCTGGAACCACTGGATGCATTGTACACCCGTATCTTGGAATGCAGTCCAGACCCGCCGCTCTCGGTGTTGTGGATCCATAGTATCCACTTACTGAACAATACAATGGGCAGTTCGTCTGGGTCGTCCGTTTCCGATGTCCACTTGCTGTTGCAGATGGACCCGGAAAGTAATGAGGCGGAGCATCTGCTCGGAAACCTCCACTCGCTGATTCGGATTCCACCTCCCGACGACAATGCAACGGCTCGATACGGGTTTTACCACAAATCGCTTCTCGACTTCCTCGAGGATCCTGAGCGTTGCGGGAAGCTGTACGTTGGAGAGAGTAAGAGATGTACTTTCGTATGGCATCGGTTTCTCTGGGCATGTGCGAGTGAGTTCTTCCTGTTATCCGTTCATATTCAATATCCTGACACCCATCGGAGGGGGCTGTGGTGAACAGTTTTTGTACTCAAAAGGATTCCTCAGATCCTTGGTCAGGATCGCGTTCTGTGCACCTGCCTCCTCCAGCAGCGAAGCATGCGATGAGCTCCTTACACCAGCTAGTGCCGATTGGTGGGTGTCGTTGGCCCTCTCATTCAAAGACGACGGGGCGCTCTGGCAAGTCTTCTACGGGTGTCACCTCTCAGTGCGTGCCATGATACCAATCTTGTTCACACCTGAGGCTGACTGACCTTCTGGTTCGCCCATGAAATCAGTGCCGCTGGTACCGTAGCTGCAGACCATCGTGTAAAATTTGGACACGCGCCATTCTCCGTCGTTTGGGGTCATCGAGCGTGGCGTGGCAGGATCGTCGGAAATCACAGGAGGAGCGATTCAAGGCTATGGTCAAGAAGTCGATCCAGGGTGCAAGTTAGGATGAATCAACAGGGAAGAGGAGCTGTGGTAGTGATCCTTTTGGTTCAGCATTGACCTAGTTGGACTAGTACTTTGTCGGCGGTTTAGGTGTCGAGCAGTCGGTTGAACATGATTTGATCTGGCGCATATGGTGGCGAGATATCCAACTATCCTTGTCTGCGAAGCTCGAAAGAAATGCGGGTAGAGATGCTGATCAAAAAAAGCGTCACCTGTGCGATTCGAACACACGCGCTCAAAGAGCAACCGCTATCAACTACGAGTGTAGCAGGCGATCCCGTTAACCACTCCGGCAAAGTGACCTTGCAAGCGAGGCCAAAGCTGTAGTGTATTATATGCTTGAAGTATCCCTACCTTGGACGACATCGTCGACCACGAGAACCTTTTGAACCGAGGAAGTGGTATTATAAACCCAGTGGTCGTACGACAGGTCTTATCCATTTACCTATTGAGATCGAGAACACTGAGAAAAGGGATTCAAAGCTCCGAGATGAGCCACGAAGTATGAGTAGCCCATCAGAGGATAAGGTAGCACAAGCGGCACAGGCAGACAACTGACCTGCCGGCGGGCTGTGTCGCAAATAGATGCAAACACTGCCCCGCCAGCTCGCAGGTCTCTAGTAGTTTCCACATCTTCTCTTCAAACATACATATGTCACCAGGTGTCACCCGAACCCTACTGCATACACCACTGCCACTGTCACCAGCTCAATTCAGTCAACACGGGCCTTCTCTCAGACCGCCACCATCAATATCTTTTATTGCTCTGCCCTCTTTCCGGATTTTTCGCTCAGTCTATGGCTGCTACTTCTGAATCGAACTCGGTCCGAGTCTCCCTCTGGCCGTCCCCCTGGCTGTGGCGTACCGTTCCGAGGCGTATCGTCTTGTGTCTTGTCTCTCAGCCCTTTACAATGCTCCCCTTCTCCGTGCATCGATCTCAGGTCAGACTCGTCAACATATATACATATTGATCTTGAGATCTCGGTGCTGCGTACCCCGAGGTGTCAACGACCGGATCAGCTGCCTATTGGCCGTACCTGTGGGAGAGAAATAACCTCGCCGTCGGAACTTTCTCCGAGTCGAGGAGGGGAAGCAACTACACGCGGTCGTTCGTGCAACCTATATTCATCATCCCTGCATTTCGAGCGACCCTCGCACCGCTGCTGGTGACAAGGCAATTGCCTTTCTGACTATTGGAATTTACGGACCGAACCATCGCGATCCTAGATCCCAATGATGATCCCCGATTCAGTCATTGCTTATCTTCTGTTTCAAGTTTAGACTCGAGGGCCCTCAGAAAACCAAAAAAAAAAAATGAGAAGGTTACTGAGCCGAGTGGGTTCAATCCCAGGTCTCGGCAAGCGATACGCCTCGACTATCCCGATGTCGCTTTTTGGAAAGATTCTGGGCTACTGGCTTGCTATCGAAACCACTGAGTCAAATCTGGAGCACCTACCGAGGACTGAGCCAAGATCGTAATAACCAGGGAGATGATTTGCCTACTGGAACGACAGAGTCAGCGGGGTGTGAATGAGAATCAAACGGACGTGTGATGCCATAACCCGTCAACAACGACTATTCCAATGGGGGGTTTAAACTACGTAGGTCTCATTATCGAATCGCTCATTAAATTTTGGGTTGGGTGGTCACCTTTTCGTGCAGTTTCTTGCTTTTCTCCCGAGTTCCCCCCTCACACTCTGCCTCTGTTCCTCTAGAGAAATGTTCCTCCCTCCCCGTACTGCGGCTCGCACAAACTCGGTCTTGGACGAGAAACAGTCCCAACGCGTCGCGAGTCTCCTGGACGAGTTGATCAGCCACCACCAGGGTGCCATCACCCCCGACACACCAGCAAAAGAGTTTCCCTTCAGTAACGCCATCCGCGTATCTGAGGCAGGCTCCTTCGTGTGGAGATCTAGCTCGGTCAAAAACCTTGCCGAGGATCTCAAGCACAAAATTGGCTTCGTCGGCTGCGAATATGTGGAGGAAGGCAAGTTGACCGAGCCAGAGGAAGAGGGCGACACCGAAAAAGGGGTAGAAATGCAGTTCAAAGCAGTACATCCGGATAGTGAACAGCTACTCGAGCAGGAGGAGGAGGGCGGACCGTCGGTTTTGACATTTTACATGACCTACGATGCATTTCATCAGCGAGGTTCGTCGTTCTTTTACATTGACCGACGAGGAGTGTGCTCACCTCTGCTCTTCCGTCCATCCATAGGCAAAAGTTCCACAGCTCCCAGGGTTGGAAAGGTCACGGTCCACGAACACGACGTGCTCCAATTCTGTGGTGTCGAACCGGGGGACGACTTGAACTCGGTCCTAACTAAAACAATCCGGTTCATTCATCCGGAAATGATATTGACGCTGCTAAAGCAGTCCGTCAAGACCCGACGCGGCATCGTCCTCAAAGTCGTCTCCGTTGGCAAATATTTTGCCGATGCTTCGGAGAATAAGGAGCTGAAGGCGGGTGATTGGATCCTGGAGGCGAGGGTTGATTGCGAAGAAGGTATAGAGCAATGGGTTGCTCATTCTGTCCGTTCCGACACCAGCTGGCTCGTCCGCCAGTTTGACGAGCGGGCCATCCCCCATCCACCCATTCCCGGATACCCAGTTCCTCCCGGGCTTCAGGCTCAGGAAGTACACTTCGACGGCAGAGAGGCTGAGTCTTCGTATGGGTGTGCTGAGTGGTGAGATCCGACGCAGAACAGACGGTTTCTCGCGTCACAGGAACATGAGTTAGAGGCATGGTTGTGATTTGTGCTGTAGAGCTGTGGAGGGCAGGCCTCGATTTACATCGCGGTCTGACCCCTATTTATTTTGTATCTCTTTAAACGCTTGTATGCTATGCTTCAGGTTACTATTGTACTGGTGACAGCGGGTATGTTTAACGTAGTGCTCTCTCCCAAGTTCTAACAAAGACTGTCGCTAGGTCATGAACAAGCCCAACTCGATGCTGTTGGTAACGGCTCAGGGCAAGACAATAAGTGATGGATAAGATCACAAAAAGCTGGCCTAAGTAACGACATGCAAATGCGTGTCTGTGTTGTCACATGCTGTCACATGCTCATACAGCTAACTGAGAAACGATAGAGTCGGTTAGCCCAAAACACAGTATTCGATTTTTGTTTATCCGTGAGCCTGTCCGAACAAAGATACGCCCAATGCGGACGTCCTCTACATTCTATATTCATTTAAATCGTTTTTTGTGAACCGTTGCTGAGTTTGTTGAACGATAGCAGGGTAGCTCGAGTATATCCGGCATAGCTCTCTTTGTACCAAAGATCCTGAGTTGTATTTTGGGCAAACTGGCTCTATCATTTCTTAGTTAGTTGTAAGAAGTGAGGGAGGGAGGGAAGCAAGGAAAGAAGGAGGAATGTAGGTGATGTGTTCATTTTATGAGCTGCTCAGAGAGGAGATATCTCAAACTCTAATAATTTCCGCATACAGTTGTAGCTCAGAATATGGCAGCTAACATATCCGAGCCTGATAACGGAGAGCTCCTAGGCTACATCGAGCAGAATTGTTTCTCTTTACACGTGGAGCTACACTCCCCTGGCGGTCGACGACTGGACGGTCAACGGGGCAGGGGGATGCACCCGATAAAATTGCACATCTCGATCTCATCTGATCATGGACATACGCTCTACACCCCGGAATGCAATTGCTGTACTAGTATCAGCGGAACACGTCAAGCCTTCAACGTGGATCAAACCTTGTCAAGCACTACAGCCCTGACGAGCTCGAGATTCATCTACCCTCCGAGAATCATTTTTAGCCCTCCTCAATTCATTAGTTCCCACTGATCTTGGCTTCATCCGGAAGAAAGAATTGTGAGCTTTCTCTCTGTCTCACCGCTTCAGCTGCATCTGGAACAGCCCAAACGGGCAGGCGCTTCGGCAAGCGCTCTGAGTACAGGCAAACCCCACTGCGTTACAGTCATGGCTAGTCATGGGCGGTTTGGTTCTTCATAATTCGAGTTTTACCTACTACTAAGATTGGTCTAAGGTAGATCGTGAGCCACGAAATGCGAGCATCCGCACCGTCTGGCATGATCCATCTTCCCAAACCAAGTTGATCTGAGCGAGCACTGGCATTAATTTTATTGTTATTGAACAAGGACGAGGCATTGAGAGCTGGAGGTTACCAGGTCATGGATACGCATATGTTACCGTCGAGCTCAACAATCTTGCCTCGTTTCTACATGCCGTGGATTGTGACAGTGAGCGGCATTGCAAGATAATTTGCCCTGTAACGCTACTTACAAGTCCGGGTCCTACGGAGTCGGAGTCCGAACTTATTTCGGGACCATCGACCCACTTGAATGTTAGGAAGCATCTTGAACAATAACGGCCAGTGCTCTTTGGCTCTGGGTACCCAAGCGCTATACCTTCGGAATTCCAGAGGTGCTTCACGCAGGGTCTCATAGGGATTGGTCCAAAGGTTCCACTGGCATCCCTGACAAAGGGCACATCTAGCATCTTCCAGCTCTCGAGATCTCAAATCTTGTGAGTTCTGATTTATCTCTGTTCATTGGCGGCATTCTCTTACAATAAACGGGACACTTGGCACTAATAGAAGGTGCTGAGTCAAGGGACCGCAGACTTTTCCCGAATACGTCGTTGGAGGAACCTCTAACGAACGATTTGAGCACTATGGGATTCATACGTAGTGCGTATTGAGGCGTCCAAGACGAAGAGCTCCTGTGACACCCTGGCTCTCCCGACACTGGTTGACATGATGTCAAATCGCTGGACACGCCTCTTTCTGCCAGGCCTCAAGAGCACAGGCTGCGAGTTCGTCCACGACACGCCGTCCTTGACTACTGGATATACAAAAGGCAGATGAAGAGGCTGTATCAACTCTCGCTCGAAGAGCTTTTACAGGAAGTCCTTTCGCGTCCTGAACTGTCCTCGTTCGCTACTGGATGTTTGAAGGCTTACAAATCTTTGTCTTGTGGGCCCCTCGGTCTATCTACCATGCCTTCACCCGGCTTTTGACGTGCTGTGTCCTCGGCATGTTCTCACGTTGTCACTCAGTGGTATGGAAACAAACTGGGGAACTCGATCTCATCTGGCATCTATGTACTTGGTGGACAAACTGTAATGGAACTGCTCTTTCTGATCGGCGAGAGAAAGAGGTGTGATCACTTCGAAAACAAACGACAGCCCCTTCCAAGCGAACCGCAAGTTCTAACAATGAAGATTCTCCGAGCCGCAAGGGTATCTTGCTAGGAGGGCTCAGGTTTGTTACCCAAGACAAACAATCATGAGATCAAATTGGTGGCTCGAGGAACGGTAGAAGATCCACTGCCCCAATCGAGTCATGGATTGTTTCTGTCATTGATTCAGCGTCCCTCCCGTCTCGTTCCATTGACTAACCGGGCTTTGGGCTCACTCGACGCTGTGCTGGAACTGGCATCCAGCCCGGATTGGTTTGTGGATGTGACGGGCAACAACGGTGAACAGTCACAGAACAATGGTGGTATACCGTGCCGTGTCCAGTCCAAGCCACACATGTTTTTCCTCTGAAAACAGCGAAAAAGCTTTTCTTAATCCCTTCTATTCGCTCTTCCACTGTGCAGATTCGTCTCTCTGCTTCCTTCATTCAATTCCCCAACCCTCTCGCGTCCCAAATTCTACACAGTTATGAATCCCGTCCTGCAACCACAGCCTACGCACCCCTCTGCGGCCCTTTCTCACCTCCACCCCACCGAGCTTCAGACATTCCGATCCCTGGAATTTCTCCGTGGCATTCATGCACGAACCCCTACAAACGACACCTTAACCAGGGACTTCCCTAGACATAATCTAGTCCTGGTCCGGGACCCGGCAGACGGGAGACTTTACTGGACGCCGAGCTCGAAATCCAATTCCATGGAGGGCTTCACCGGGTCATACGAGTTTATTACATCTGTGTTTGAAGAGGAGGACGAAAAGGACGCTGAAAGACTGGTCTTCTTCGTCGTTCTGCGTGAGTTTATGCCCTTCCTCGTGTAGAGCACGGAGACAAGGAACTCACGATCTTAATTTCAGACCGACGCCCCGTGGCGACGCTCCGGATCCCCAGGCGAACCCTAGATATGCTGGTCCCCAGTGGTGACTTCAACCCTGCCGCTCCCGGATCCTGGGTCCCTATCGTTCAATATATCACGACCGAGACGATCATTGAGCTGTTGATGGCCTCGGTCTACTCCCGACAGGAAGTCATCCTCGAGGCCGTTCGCGTCAATGACGAATTTCGAGATCAGAGTGGGAACACTCACCTTCGGAGTGGTTCCTGGATCCTCCAGTCTCGATACAAGAATTGCACGATCATCCAGAACTACGTAGACCGGGAACCTCTCCCCTGCCGTCCCTTCTAAGCTGTTAAAGCTGCTCTCCACTCTTTCTTGTGACTTTGTGCTGCGATAACGGTGTCGTTGATTCGAAGCGCAGACACGAGCGGAGTGTCTACCAAACACCTGCACAGCCTACAGGCGGCTTTACGAGTCGACGACGTAGAGGGTGTTGAGAGGATTCAGAGGCCTTTCGCCTCGCTTCCTCGCCTCATTTATTTAGATTTCCATTGTACCATGCCAACACTCCTTTTGTGTTTCTAACAGCCCTTGTACCCCTTATACCTTCCTTAACGTTAAGTACAAGGACACCTGTACATCTTCCTGCCGACCTTTTAACAATTGAACAAGGGCGACCTCTGAAAGTGCCGTAAGCAGCCGTCAAAAAGGTGGTCGCCACTACATGCAAATACGAATTCTGAGCAGCGAGGTGTCGCTGCTCAGCTACGAAAGAGACAATCTTTTAGAACGGGGAACGAATTGACGGCGGAAGCACGAGCAAAAAGATCCACTGCCCCAGTGAGGCTCGAACTCACGACCTTCCGATAGCCAATGAATAACAGTCGGACGCTGTAACCAACTCAGCCATGGGGCACATGGAGATCGCTTGACAGTGCAATTCCTAGCCAGAAGATACAGCTGTGAAGGCCAATTTCGAAGTCTGCACGACAGAACTGATACAAATACATCGATTGGCAACCTTTGTGTCTACGTAGCTAATTCAAGAGGAAGGTCAAAAGAACAATTCACCGGTAGACTCTAACTGCAGCGAAGTCGAAGTAGGCGTCGCGGAATGCGCCTGGGTTAGTATTCACGAAATCTGGAGAGGGTGAAATTTATCAGTGATCGAGCAGAACTTGGCAACGCTACGTACCAACGCAAGAGGAAGGGCAGCCCGACTGTCCGTAGACATTTCCAGCCCAGTCACCACCTAGGTTAACGACCGCGTCTTAGCTTTCTATGAGCAGGAACGATAGTGGATACGCACAGAAGGTCAAATTGATGATGATCCTATGTGCATCAAAGTGCTCTGCAATGTTGCACTGGGTGTTAGGAAAGTGGGCTGCCGGCGTTCCCTGTCAAGAGTCACGTCAAAATTTGATCAGTTTCCTCTTCCAGTGCAATCAAGGGCGTATTGTACTGACCCAGTTACCCGTATTTACCGTCTGCGCCCCGTTCCTCAGGTCAGAAGGAACAGACCCGCTGTTCCTCGGCCAGAACCAAACCTTGATAAAGTTGTTATTTCGCTCCATAGCGAACCATCCACCACCGTTGCTGTTGAAGGGGGGCCCGAAACTGTTCCATTGCGAGAATCTGACGCCACAGCCAGTATTGCCGTTTATAAACGCGTTGCAGTCCAACTGACCACTCGTACTGCGACACCCAAGTTAGTAACTGAAACGTCTTTAATTCGATAGAAAGACGACGAACCCAGTATGGGAGCGCCCACTGGAAGGCATGCTACAGCCAGGTCCCGTGTGGAGAGTCGCAGCGTTTGGCGCCTGGTCATTGACACCCTCAACAATGTCAACTTCTCCAGAGTAAGGCCAGTCGGGTCCGGTCTCCCAGATCGCCGGCCATGTCCTGTTGATTAAATGAACCACCTTACACCTAGCGTGTTGAACCTCTCCTTACCCGCAGCCTTGGGGCATATGGCGCACGTCGAATCTTGAATTGCGGTTGAGTGAGCAAAGCTATAAGCATAAGGGGCGTGGAGGCTTACACAGCGACATGAGTGGCGTAACTCTTCTTCGATATGATTCGAACAGACGCCCGACCAGCACCGCCTGAGCCCAGGTAGGTCTTATAGTCACCTCGCAGAATGAAGCTATTACCGGAGGCGTAGGTCAAGTTCTGACTCCTTGACGTGGCCTGATCAACATATTTACTATGGTGGTTAACAGTCGTGTGAGCGTTGGATATGAATAGAATGTCGATGAAAGCTCCCTACACTCTGCCGTGTGTCGGATCGGAGATAGCTTCCCAGCTAAACGCGTCGTAAAAGGCGTTACCGACTATGTTGTCCGACAGGGTGTACGTTGCCCCAAGGACACCATAGATTTGTGTCAAAGAGGCGATTGAGAAAGCGGCGAGTAGACAGATGAATTTGTTCATGCTGAGAGGAGTCACGATAGGAGAGGGAAGAGGGAGAAGTGCAGAGGCAAATTTCCGAATGATAGCATACCCCAAGGACCGACGCGCCTTTATACCCCAGAGAGTGTCAGGGAAAATTCATTTCACGGTATGGTGTTCATGTGGCTTCGAACTAGGAGTGTCACATAAGGTCGTGTGCAGCATACAAACGAACGCTCTTCGATTCCGCAGAGAAAGGTCAGGCCAATCGCAGCTTGCGCCGGCGTCCGAAGCTGAAGTCCCTGCAGGAAAGAAGAACAAGGATAGGAGTTGACACGTTTAGCATCGATGCAGACGCGAAAAGCCTGTTGAAAGGAGGTAACAGTCGGAGCAATGCCGCACGAAGTCTGGGCAATTATCCCAAAGGGAACGGACTGGGCGGTCACCCTTTCCAAGAAAGCCATAAGCATAGAGGGCTGAAACTGTGGGGATCGCGTTTCTGGGGACAAAAGACAAAAGAGAGAACCGGTACTCACCACTTGACCAAGCAACCACCAGGAAAGGAAGGCATACCCTCGGTAGTTACCATGTTGACACATCGAAGCTGCTTCCGTGCCGTTACGGTAGCGAGGAACCAAAAGGATCGAAGAAAAATCCGACCAATGCCGACCAGCACGAGCCAAGTATCCTCGTAGCGCAGAGAGGGTTGAACATCAAAGGCAGACACGATACTCTCTGGCCAATGGAAGTCGCAGCGAGTAGCATTGTCGACCTGGGCAGAGAGGCGAAGATGGGAGATCAGCTCCAATACGCAAGTCTTGAAAGATAATGCGTCGACGAACCTAGCAACTGCCCAAACAGAACCAGAAAGTGCTCACGCCTTAACGTTCTCGCGAAAGCGCTCTATCGTGCGTTGAGTTCTCATCAGTGGCAAAACTACCAAAATTGCATTATTAGCCGAGTTTGAACCTTGAAATCTGTTCTGCGCAGCCTTGCGCGCGTCGGAGACGACCAGAAGTGGCTCAAGTGGGAAACGAAGGTTAGGTTGGCGGGCAAAATGTTCTACTCATAGACGTGCAGGAGGTTCTTCATTTTGATGGATGAGGAGCGTGATAATCACAGGCAGATGGGCGAAGCAAGCTGAACAGATACAGCTGGACGCTGGGCTTCGCGAGCGCTTTCCAAAATAGAGCGGCTGGTATGACTTAGGGCCAGCATCTAAAAGTAGGATACGCCTCGTACATCAAGGATGATCAAGCCCGAAATTCCAATGCACGCACCTCGTAAAAACGCCTCCCGGAGGTCGTCATTGGATCAAGCACATGCCGAGGAACGACTCAACTCCCACTCCAATGAAAGGATGCTTCGCAACTCTACACTATGCTACAGAGGCGGCGAGCTCTCAAGCCAATCTAAGCAGCCTCTCTTTGTGCAGAGTCGCCATCGCTCCTTGGAAGGCCCAGTTTGTATCTTCATCAAGCCAAAGAAGCGGTAGAAATTGTCAGGTGTGCATCCTTCGAAGAGCACTACATCATGTCGCTTTCCGACCAGCCAAAGAGTCATTCTAGGGTGCTAGTCAGCTATCAGTTTCCGTAGAGATTGGGGGAGAGTCCTTACTATTTACGAAACTGGTGGAGCATGGTCGGTGGCTAAAGACAAGGGACAGCGGTGGGAAGTCGCAACCGTTTCATCATTTCAACTGTTTGGAACCCTGCTCCATGCCAAATAGTGCAACAGATCACCTCATGAGGTGATCACTGTAACTGAGCGAAGTTGAACAGTGAAGAAAAGCAACAAGTGTCTGAAATTTATACAAATAAATGGGGGATAGCTCGTTTTCATCGAGGTCTACAGCGGAGAATAATTTAACCTGGCTACTGATACACTCGCAAGGCAGCGAAATCGAAGTAGGCTTCTCGGAAGGCTGCCGGATTGTTGTCCACGAAATCTAGTTAACATGCGACGTTAGATAGCCCATCCCCCAGTGACTTGTATCAAGACTTACCAACACAGGTAGACGGGCACCCTGACTGGCCGTAAACGCTTCCAGCCCAGTCACCGCCTGATAAAGTTAGCGTTCAGGATCGAACTCGGAAATTACTGACGTTCAGAAGCAGAAGGGACACGTACAGAGGGTCAAGTTGATGATGATGTTGTGGTTGCCAAAGTGGCGCCTCAAATCACATTGCGTGTTTGGGAAGTGGGCCGCCGGTACACCCTGGAGAGCAAACCTCTTTAGTAAGGTACCACACGATTCACTCTCATGAGACGGGAACTCACCCAATTGTCGGTCACGATTGCCACTCCACCATCTCGCACATCTGGCGGCACACTGCCACTGTTTCTCGGCCAGAACCACACCTTGATAAACTGATCGTTTCGTTCCACAGCGAACCAGCCTCCTCCGATCCTGTTAAGCGGGGGACCGTAGCTGTCCGCTGTAGGGTACGTAACTCCACAGCCAGTGTTCCCATTCACCGCTGCATCGCAATCCAATTGGCCGTTTGTTCTATCATGAGATTACTGTAAGTACACCAATCCGTTCGTGTCAATCGGAAGCGCACCCACCCAGTTTGAACCCTCTCAGCTGGCATCGTGCATCCAGGGCCGGTGTGCAGAGTCGAAGCATTAGGCACTTGGTCGTTGACTCCTTCAAGAATATCAATTTCGCCTGCATTCGGCCAATTGACCTCGTCCGTTTCCCAAATCGCCGGCCAGGTTCTGGATCCCGAAACGCGTCAACAATCGATGCGTCATCCTGACGATAAATCAAGCTGTTGACGCACCCACAGCCCTGAGGCATATGCCTTACGTCGAACCTGGTTATGGAAGTTAGCAACGTTTATCAAATTCCAGAGTGGTGGGCGCTACTTACACCGCAACATGGGTGGTATAGGTCTTCTTGGTGCGTATCCGTACAGAAGACCTCCCAGGCCCGAACGGACTCAACACCGTTCGATCATCAGTACGCAAAACGAACGAATTGCCAGAAGCGTAAGTCAAATTGAGGTTTCGAGCAGTTTGTTGGTCAACGTATCGCCTAGAATATTGGATACAAGAGGTTCGAACGCCGATACAAGGGAAGAGGTGTGGGGCGAATGGTGCACTCACACTCGACCATGTGTCGGGTCATCGATAGCTTGCCATTCAAAGGCGTCGAAAAACCCAGCCCCGACTATGTTGTCTCGAAGGAGGTAAGTTGCTCCGTGTACGCTCTTCACGACGCTTGTCAAGGACACTGTCAGGACCAGGGTCTTGAGAAGGCTGAGCGACCGTGATTTGAGGTTCATGTCGACCCCTGCAAGCAGAGCCAGGAAGTAAGGAAGTAAGGAAGGAAGATGGGTTGAGGGATGAATTTTCGATAGCTCATCTACCATAAAACTCACCCTTTTATACCGACAATTCACCTACAATGAAAACCGCCCTGGATACGACTAATTGGGTTCTGAGAGACTGGGAAACGTTCATCGCTTAGTTGCGATGGAAGTTGCATACAGATAGTCAAGAGACTACCTTGTCCTTGCATTTCATGCCCTTTACCAAACCAAGCGACGGTCACGGCGTGATGGGCACATGGATCGCAAAAGCAGTACCAGACGGTGCTCTGCTTCTGAGCGACTCGCGAGTAATATGCAGTACTAGACCACGTTGCAATGCCTGAGCGGATGAGATGAAAAGTTTGATCAACGACCGGAAGAGTGTACCAAGAGCAGTACCGTGTACTTACATGCCTGAACGGATGACTTGGATAGGCGGGACAAAGCTTCGCCTATCAACTGAAGTATAAAGTGAACCATGAGTACCTCATCACCTGAGTTGGAGGAGAAGATCGCGAGCACCGGCCGAGCGATGCTTCGTGGGTGGCTAGATACCGGCCGTGGTTATAGTGGACGGCAACAATTCGGGATCATGATAGAACCTGAAAACGGAAGGTATGGAAAGCGTTGTATCAAATGGCAACCAACGGAGCTTCGTAAAATATATCTGAGAAGTCGACTTCGTACTCCGTTCTGATTTTGTCTTTGATTTCACGAGCATGTGCGGTCTGTTGAGCTTGGAGTCATGTTCCTTTGGACAGTGACGGGACATTTGGATTCCCCGTAGATGCGGAGAGTCGACTCGTCTGTCGAACGTACTGTCAGGAATGGTGCATATGGTGCAAGATAGTAGGTACTCTCACCTTCCGGCCCACAGAAACATCCGGGAGCTAACAAGTTCTCACCTGTTCTCACCCTCCCGGTCCGATTGGAACAATGAAAACAAAACGACTTTCGATTTTGCGAAGCTATTTATACACCCGTATTGCAGCGAAATCGAAATACGCTTCCCTGAATGCTTCAGGGTTGTTATCCACATAATCTGATCGTAAGGGCGTTAGCGAGAAGACTGCTGGGCGTAGATCCTTGACAAGCACATACCAACACAGGTCGAAGGACACCCCGATTGAGGGTAAACGCCTCCTGCCCAGTCTCCACCTGCGATTCGATGGATAAGTACGTAATTCAAAGAAGCGTCAAGCTACTCACAGAAAGTTAGATTGATTATGATATGGTGTTCCCCGAAATGCTGTTTGAAATCGCACTGTGCCGTCGGGTAGTGTGCAGCTGGTGTTCCCTAGCCGACGACGAAAGTGAATAAGTATAGTAGCCTCTAGAAGGAAGGTGCAATATCGGACTAACCCACGACTTCGGATCCACGCACTCCCCACCGAACTCGACATCCCGTGGTACTCTCTTCCCCCCATGGCCTCCAAAATCGGTTCTGCTATGATGATAGCCACCTAAACCGGGACTGTGACCATGCTCCCTGGGCCAAAACCAGATCTTGATGCCCTCTTCGTCACTTCGCTCCATTGCAAACCATCCACCACCATTTGCATTGAACGGAGGCCCAAAGCTCGGGGAAGAGGACGGAAACTTGACTGTACACCCCGTGTTGTAGTTGATGGCTGCATCACAGTCCAATTGACCGGCGGTTCTGTTTTCGAGTGGCCCGTCAGTTAGGACGACAGCAGGTAGATGAAGGACTTACCCTGTGTGCGTACGGTTTTCCTGGGGAGGCATCATACATCCAGGACCCGTGTGCAGAGCAGCAGCGTTCGGTGCTGCGTCATTGACACCTTCCACGATGTCCACTTCTCCTTCGTGGGGCCAGTTGCCAATGGCGGTCTCCCAGATCGCCGGCCAGGTTCCGCAGCCTTGGGGCATGTGCCGAAGGTCGACGCTATGTAAGGAAAACAAGCCAGTTAGCAAGAGAGAGCGAGACTACGTGGAAACTTGGAACCTACACAACGACATGTTTCTTGTACACCTTTTTGGACATAATCCTGGCAGACATCCTCCCAGGTCCGCCGGGCTTCAGAGTCTTCTGGTAGTCACCCCGAAGGATAAATGTATCCTGCGTTGCATAGGTCAAATTAAGACTACGTGAGGTTGGTTGATCCACGTATTGCCTAGCAAAAGACGGTATATCGTCAGCTCGAATAATACCTCAATATTCGAAACGACATACACTCTTCCATGAGTTGGGTCCGGTATATCTTGCCAATCAAAGGCTTCGTAGAAATCTTCCCCTACGATTCTGTCGACGAGGTTGTACGAGTTCCCTGTTGCCCCGACTGGCACAGAATGGAACGCTAGGGCTGTTGTCCACAAAAGGGTGGACACGTAGCTGGACTTCACCATAATCTCGGAGGCGACAACGAGGGAGGAAAGATGGCCTCATCGCGCACGAGAGAGTGCTATTTAACCTTCGAAGAGAGACGATATTCGGATCGTACGTTCGAGAGACTACTGGACAGCAAGCATCAGCCGAATAAAAGTCTGGTAAACACGTAAAAGGCGCACTTCATGCCTCGTTGGCGAGTTTTTGGACTGGTGAAGTAGTTTCTCTGCCACATTTGCAACACGGTAGCGATCGTCGGAATCGTCGGTGGTGGTCTGAATCCAAGCTGTCTATCGCCTGCTCCCTTCGGTATCCGAAATTCAGGATCACGGGAGGGCCCGGGCCGATCCCAGGTCCGGCGGGCGCTTAGGGTCCAGTCCCTCAGGGGAATCGTGTTGCGAAGGATTAGCCTGGTCCTGGCCCTTCCCAGGGCTCCTATACAGCACCACAGTACTAGCCCCGAGCTCTACGACTCCACGCCAGCTCGTTCAAAGTCATCCCCAGATTCCAGACCAGGCCAAAAGGCACAACCATCGACGGGGCCGTCCTTGCTAAAGTCCGGGGAAAGTTTGTGGGGCTAACGACTGAAGTCACTGATACCGGAAACAGATGAGTGAATCGGAATACGTGTAAACTACACGAAAGGCTCAATCAAAAGGTACAACTTTGGGCCGAAGGACAGATAAAAGTGGAGTAGCAAGGCGAAGCTCTCGATCTATGTGGCGTTGGCGGATCCAGACAAAATTGGTCAACTCCACCCTTTGCAGTGCCTCTAAACCTGAGGACGACGGTTTGAATGTTTTGTGATGTTGGGCGAGTGTCGTTTCAACCAATCGACTATCGAGGGGATGAGGATATAAAGAGTTCTGTGTCCGACGATCGTGTTGCGGGCGGGTGGCAGCTGAAATAAAAAATGCCGCAGAGTGAGCAAAGGGTCGAATTTGAGCGGGAAGAGGGCTGAAGTTTAACAAGGGGTGTCAATCAAACGGCTTGAGATAGAGATAAGAATTCAACTTAGCTCTTGCCTTCGATTCCGTCGACCTCGAAGGAGGTCAGTGAGTTTCTGCAAAGTTGAATCATATCTTGAACAGCCTTCAGTTCGACTTGCGTGAGGTTGAGAGTCCCTTTGATTACAAGGCCACCTAACCCCCTCAAATCGATGCATGATGCGGGAGAGAGGATCCGTTGCACCAAACATCCCGACGAGGTGGCGTCGCATATTCTGAGCTGCCGCAGGAGAACCGGCTTCTCAGCTGGTGTGTCGCTGGTAGCCAGCTTATCGTCGGTCAGGTCCAACCAGTCGTTGGAGCTGGATTGACCAGAATAGAAGGATAAAACTTGAAGTGAGGGCGATCCCTGAATGGCGTGTATCGGGAGCCCAAACATATCGTATATGTCTAGACGCTCGAGTGTAGGCATGGAACACAACTCCATATAGTACGCTTGGGTTTTCCCTGTCCAATGTCGACAGTTGGATGGCCCGTTCAACCTTAGTAGACTGATCTTCCGGCATCGAAGTAGCGGCATGCACAGTTCGCTTTCTAACACGTCAAATGTCAAGTCTCATATCGCGTACGAGAGAGAAGAATCAAGAAAGACAGGCTCACCTTCAAATTCACGGCTTCGGCCTCGGGGAAAGACACCACTAACGGGGATGCTCTGACCATATCCGACATCAAGCCTTTTGACCATATCGCAAATATGTGGAGAGTCCTGAAGCAGCGTCGATACACGCGTTGAATTGTCCCATCGAACGATGAGATTCATGAAGAGCTCTTGTTGGGAGAGCACCCGAAAATCACGGTTGACCAGAGAACATTGCCTGAGAACTTCGACCGCATCGTCCGTCAACCGTTCCATACCCACTGGGAACCTGTCTGCCAGCTCTTGTACAATCGCTCCAATGAGCTCGTTCGGTAGAGATCGGCTGCCGATGGCAAAGGACGCCTCGCCTGGAATCATGACGAAGGTTAAGAGTAAGTCGTGCAATAAGTGCCGCGCCTCCGAGTTATCAAGCCGGCTCAGTACGGTCTTGATACCATCATTCTCACACGTTTCGAACTGAACTGTCTGCCTATCGTATAGTCGTAAATAGCCACTACTTCCTCCCAATTGTACTACTGGATGAAAGGCATACGGTTACCGTAGACAGACGGGAATGGCGTAAATAAGATGAACGGCACCGCCTGACAAATCATTGGCTCATGCCTGTGGTCTGTGAGCGTGAAGACCGGCGTGCCATGGAGGTAGTGGGGGTTCCCCCCAAAAAGCTTAACCGCTTGCCTCCTCCATGGCATAATCGGAATCTGACCCAGGAACTGTTTGAACGCATTCCTCCAGCCTTGGAAAATATGAGTTCCTCAATTGATTTGCTACCGGCTTGGGCAGAAGAGGCCAAGAAGGATGATGATATACTGTACAGGAAGGGTAAAATACGGGTATCGACACTAGGAGGGCCCGCGGTCAACGTCTTTCTCAGAATGTCAGCTCGGCCTTGGCTACTTTGAGCTGAAGGATGGATAAGAATGGTCCAGCAAGGCGAACCTGCTCAGCAGCGTGGCTTTGGCCGGAAGCCCAGACAAAACTGGTCCACTCCACCCTTTGTAGCGCTGTCAAACCCGACGACAATGGCGTGAATTCTTTGTCAACGGATATCAACTGTTCACTTTGAGGACCGCCGAATAAAACATCACCGTAGCACGATATGGTAAGTCGCGTGACGTTGGGTGCGCATCGTTTCAACCAATTGATGATCAAGGGGACGAGGGGATATCGATCTTGGGGTTTGGCGGTAAGCGCACGGTTAGGCAGCAGCTGGAATTTGAAATGCTGTAGCCTAAGCAAAGGATCGCATCTGAGCGAGAGGAAAGCTGCAGAAGAACAAAGGACGTCACTCAAACGCATTGATAGGACAGGATTCAATTTTGCTCTTACGTTCGACATTGCTGACCTCGAAGGAAGTCAGTGAGTTTCTGCAAAGGTGAAGTACATCTTCAAGGGCCTTCAGCTTGCTTTGCGGGATGCGGCTGCGGCCGGATTCTATGATTGCGAGGGAACGTAACTTCTTCACATCCAAGCAACATGAAGGAGAGAGGATCCGTTGCATGAAACCTTCAGACGAGGTGTGGTCGTAGATTCTCAGATGCCGCGGAGAGACTGTCTTCTCCACGGGCGTGGCCCCGGTAGCAAGTTTGGGGTTGAATTTCGGCAATTCCGAGGAACCGTATCGAGCGGCATTGAAGGATAGAGTTTGAAGTGAAGACGATTTCTGAAGGAGGCTGATTGGGAACCCAAGCATGTTTTCTATGTCGAGATGTTTGAGGGCAGGCATAGCAAACAACTCCGTATAGTGTGCTTTGACTCTCGTTGTCCAATTCCAGCACCTAAATGGTCCGGACAAGCCTATTTGACCGATCTTCCGGCACCGGAGCAGCGAGATGCACATCTCGCTCTCTAACGTGCACGACATCACCGTCAGAAATGCACAGGTCTGGGCAAGAGACAAATCAGGGAAAGCAGGCTGGGCGCACCTTCAACATCAGAACTTGGGCCCAAAGTAAAAGCACCACCTTCTGGGACGCTGTAGCTACATTTCACATTGAGGCTTCTGACCAAATCACAGAGATGCGGGGCGTCCCTAAGCAGTGCGGATGCGCGCGACATATTCCATCGGCAAATTGTGAGATTCATGAAGAGTTCTTGTTGGGAGAGGGCTCGAAAATCCCGATTAACCAGAGAACATTGCTTTAGTGCTTCGAGGGTATGATCTTCGAGCGGTCCCACACCATCTCTGGTCCAGGTCCTTTCCGCTAGTTCTTGAATGATCTTTCCAATGAGCTCGTTTGGTAATAGAGATTGGTTGGAGATGACGGAGGATGCCTCGCCCGCACCGCCGACAATCATGGCGAAGAGTAAGTAGTGCTTTGGCTCAGCGCTCAGCGGCATCAATCCCTCTACGATGCCAACTCTCACAGCCACGTTTTGATTTCGTTGAACGTGCTGTCTATCGTCCGTCAACGGCCGCAAATAACAACTACTTCGATGGAACATCAATGTTTCATCTGTTCTGCTGTACGGAAGGCAAAAGGCTACGTAGCAGACGGGCGGGAATGGTGTAGATGAGACGAAGGGGGGAATTCGAAAGAAACTTGTTGTTGACTCGGGCCTATAGAAACTCCATCCCTTTCTTCGAACGCATCTTCGTGCCAGTTAACTTTCGATTGGACTCTGGGCTCGGAACAATTTGAACACACTCCTCCAGCCTTGGCAAGTTTGAGCTACTCGTTTAATCTGCTACTATCACTGACTTGGGCAGAAAAAGCTAAGAAGACGAATGTGTACTGTACAGCCAGGTTAATACTAGTTTTGACATTTTTAGTACTCGCAATGTCTCGCTCACAGTGTCAATTCAATGTTGGCTAATTTGGGCTGAAGGACGGATAAAAATGGCCTAGCAAGACGAATCTGCTCGTCGGCGTGACGCTGGTCGAAACTCAGGCTCCAGACAAAATTGGTAAACTCCACCGTTTTCAGCGCCTTCAAGCCTGAGGACGATGGTGTGAATGCCTTGTCAACAGATATCCACTGTTCACTGTGGGAACCGCCGGCTACGACATCGCCGTAGCACGATATCTTCACTTGTGTGACATTGGGTGCGTATCGTTTCAACCAATTGACGATTGAGGGGACGAGGGGATATCGATCTTGGGGTCTGGCGGTAAGCGCACGGTTAGGCAGTAGCTGGAATTTGAAATGCTGTAACCTGAGCAAAGGATCACATTTGAGCGAGAGGAAAGCTGCAGTTAAACAATGGGCGTCAGTTACGCGGGTTGATGGGGCAGGGTGTAATTTTGCGCTTACGTCCGACGTCGCTGACTTCGAAGGAAGTCAGCGAGTTTCTGCAAAGGTGGATCACATCTTCAAGAACCTTCAGCCTGCTTTGTGGGATGCCGCGGCCGACATCTACGACAGTGAGGGAACATAATTTCCTCACATCCAGGCAGCACGAAGGAGAGAGAATCCGTTGCATGAAACCTTCAGACGAGGTCTCGTCGCACACTCTCAGCTGCCGCAGAAACACCGTCTTTTCAACGGGCGTGCTCCCGGTAGCCAGCTTGGGGTTGAATTTCGGCAATTCTGAGGAGTGGTAAAAATTAGCATTGAAGGATAGAGTTTGAAGTGAGGTCGCTTTCTGAAGGAGGCTGATTGGGAACCCAAACATATCATCTATGCCAAGATGTTCGAGTGCAGGCATACCAAGCAGCTCGGCATAGTGTGCTTTGGCTTGCTCTGTCCAATGCCAGCACCTAAATGGCCCGTACAAGCCTATTCGAGCGATATTCCGGCACCGGAGCAGGTTGGCGCACATTTCGCTTTCTAACGTGCACGACAACATCGTCAGAGATGCACAAGCGAGAGGTAAATAAAGAAGTTGGGCGCACCTTCCACATCACAGCTTTGGCCCAAAACACCACTGGCTGGGACGCTGTAGCTACATTCCACGTTGAGGCTTCTGACCAGATCGCAAAGGTGCGGAGCATCCCTAAGCAGTGCAGATGCGCGCGACATGTTCCCTCGGCGAATCGTGATATTCATGAAGAGTTGTTGTTGAGAGAAGACTCGAAAATCCCGATTAACCAGAGAACATTGCCTCAGTGATTCGATGGCATGATCCTCTAGCGGCCCCGCACCGTCTCTGGTCCCAACCCTCTGTGCCAGTTCTTGGATGATCTTCCCAACGAGCTCGTTCGGTAGAGATCCGCCACCGCCGGGGGAGGATACCTCGCTTGCGGTGCCCGCACTCGTCATGGTGAAGTGGAATAGCGAGCAAAGGCAAAGACTAGTCTTCGCAGTTGATCTTGGGAACTGATGATGGGTAGATCAGTGAAGCAAAGACTCGGAATTGGGAGTCGAGCAGGTTCATACAAGGTTTATAGTCGCGGCCCATCAATTCTCACAGCCATGCTGTGGACTGAATTAGCTGGATGTCAGCCTATCTGTATGTAGACTCGAGCTGTCGCAAACAATCACTACTTGGATGAATTATAAATGGTTCAATGGGTGTGCTACTGATAAAATGCATAGTGCTACCGCAGACGGGCTGGAATGATGTAGATAGGATGAGGGGGGGAAAGCGGGGAGGAGAGAGAAAAGAAAGGCAGAGTGAAGGGAAGGGAAGGGGAAGGAAACCGCCCACAAGCGAGCTGTAAACGTAAATAAAGGTCGTATCATGAAATCATGGTCGTAAAAAAAGAGTATGGACGTATGCATATATCTGCATCATACGCAATGAAGCACGTATGGATGTCCGAATAGCACCACACATACCAAAAAGTGGTGCTCAGCCAATGCAGCAAGCAAGCAGCACAAGGAAGGAAGGGAAGCCAACGAGGGAAAAAGAGAGACTTGTTCACCCCAACACCATTCCATCCTCCCTATCCCTCCTCTCCTCCATCTCATCACCCCTCCTCTGCTGGTGCCGTAGAGGCACATCCCCAGCTCTCACAGACATCGTCCCAGCACTCGAGGGCGTAATCGTCTCCGCTCTCCTCCTCATCGTCCCACTCTGACTCCCCGTCGCTGGAGATGTAGGACTATGCACAGCCACATTATCCCCACCCAAAATCGAATGGAACATCGACACTCTCCCATGCCCATGCCCTGCCGTAGCCCGATGCGTAGGTGTAGGTATCGTCAACGGATCAGGCATGGTCCTCGGAGGTGGATGGTGGGCTGTAGGCTGCAACGTCCGGTCCCTCGCCATACCCTCAGCTCTGGGTGCAGTCGCAGTTGCATTATGGGATGCAGTCGACCGAGCAGCTCTCCGCTGTTCCCTCTCCCTCTCCCGCTCCCTCCTCTCCCTCCTCCCCGTGCCAGTCCCCGTCCCAGGCACACTAACAGGCACAGGCACCGCACCACCCCTAGCCGCATCCTGGTTGATAGTGATTCCACGATGAAACCGATGCCTCGTCGTCCCTGTAGTAGCCGGACGCTCATCATCGTCCTCCTCGTCGTGCCCTCTTTGCTGCCTCTCCCCATCAGGTCCACGTTGGCTGGAATGCGAATGCGAATGCGAACTCGACGATGAGTCTTTAGTGCTACACCAGAACCTGTGCCCTTCGCTCCACGCGGTACTCTGACACTCCTTCCCGCAGTATTTAGCTTTTCTGCACCGTCGACATTTGGCAAATTCGCGAGGATAGGATTCCCATCGTCCGCAGAGCACTGTGAGAGGTAAAAAGTCAGTCAGCCTCGGGCACAAATCGAAAAAAGGGGAGGAAGGATACGTACTATTAGCACATTGCCTGATACCACCTCTTGTTTCGTCTTTCCTACACGCATTCCTCATGATAACCCCAGCCCAATACTGGATCTCCTCTGGAAGCTCCTGCGGTCCCTGGTACTGACTCCCACCTCCATCATTGGTCGACGTCGAAGAAGCAGACGCAATCTCCGAACTCGAAGGTTTAAAAGTAAACCTCTCCACCAACGAAAACACATTCGTCTGCCTCAGCGTCGTCGCTTGCTGTGGAGCAGTAGACGGTCCAGCAACAGCAGGGTTAGCCGTAGCAGGCGGCTGCGACGACGACGACGACGAAGCAGCTTTCTCCTTCCCTCTCGAGCTCCCAGTCAAATTCCCCGCCAAATTCCTCAAATAATTCTGCGCAGTCCCAATCCCACTCGTCACCTCCTTGATTTTTTCCTTTGCATCTTTTTCCTTCTCCTTTTCCTTCCCGCTTGACGTTGCGGTGGTGCTGGCGGTTCCCCACCGAGAGGCTGACGAAGCAGCGCTTCCAGAGCCGGTGGAGGCCGCAGGGTGGAACGAGGCACGAGGCTTGTAAAACGCTTGCCTCACATGCGGGTACTTGCTCAGGTATGCGAGCAGTTGCAGTCCAAAAAGGACATCTTCGTCACGATAAGGACCGGGTGTCTGGCCGGATGATGCGGAGGTCGTAGCTGGCTCGGTAGTGATCGAGTCTCTCGTGTTGGTGCGAGCAGCCGGGAAGATAGTGGCGGTAGGGGTAGGGTTGGCCGTGGCAGCACGAGCGGGTCCAGGGGTGAAATCATGTGGACGTATCGTGTCTCTCCTCCCAACAATCCCAACCATCGGTGTAGGAGCTTCATGTGGCAATCCGACGATCCCCGCTCGGGGAGTCACATCAGGTGCCTCGACGGTCGTCCTCATCGTAGGCACAACCGGATCTTGCACGAGCGGATCTGGAGTGACGGTCATCTCCCTATCAGGAGGGATCCCGGCCGTGTTCATCAACCCGATGGCTCCAGGCGCACCAGGCGGCGCACCCATCGCGAAATCGTCGTTGTTTGTCACTGAAGCCTCGACCATGCCCATGCCCATCTCCATCCCATCATCGACCCCGGCAACCTCGACGACATCACCCATGCCTACGCCTTCCGGGTTGGATCCTCCCCCTTGGTTGATGATAATGTGGGCGTCGGGTCCTTGCACTTCGTGCTCGTTATTTGAGATGCCGAGATTATGCCGGTGCTGGACGGTAGAGAGTCGACGATGCCGGGAGGTGGTGGTGGTTGACGCGGATGGACCGTCCATATCCATCATATCGGGCTCACCGTCGTCCTCGGTCTCGGTCTCCGCTCTCGAATTGTCCGTCGATGGGGCCGGGGAGGTGCTACGACCACCCCGAGCCGGTTCTGGACGAGCCAACAACGTGCCCGAGCGGTCTCGTGCGGGGATGACGACGGACGATGCACCCGTAGGCGTACCCGATCCCAGAGGGGTGGCAGCGATCGAGTTGTCGGTGGACATGTCGGTGTCGCTGTTGGCACCGGGGGTGGATGTATGGGACGGTGAGACGTCCATGGAGTCGTCAGGCCCGCGCCGCTGCTCCATCTGCAATTGCCTCTGCAACGCCCTCTGGAGCTGGGCTGCCTCCTCCCGCTGCCGCTGCTCCATCTGAGCCAGCTTCCTCGCGTTCCGTTGCTCCCGGGTCTCCCTCGGAACGCCCGTCACACTGGCGCTAGGTCCGACCGCGAACCCCTTACTCGCCAGCCAAGCTTCGAGGACGCAGCCTACGACGTCGAGTGTTCCAGCTTGCACCACACGAGTGCGGATCTGCTCGCTCCCCCTAACGCCGATGTTCACGACGCATTGGAATGCTAACGAGAAACGGTACGCAGCATGCTTGTCGAAGGAGGTTGGGTTCAATGTTGGGGCCGGTTTGAGGGCTCGGGCGTTGGGTGGAGTGAGGCCATAGATCGAGGCTGGGTTCTCTGGGGGCGTCGGTGACATGCAGTAGTCGTGCAGCATGCGAACGAGACGCTCAAGACCGCCATCCTGCGTCATGATTTCGCGAATCCGGGGAGAGGTGGACGTCAGGTAGACGAGATGGGTAAGCGAGTTGAACAGTGGCAGCGGCGCCGATGTATCCAGCGCTGTGCAAAATCGAAATAAATCCCCTAAATTCGGGAAAAAAATGCCCAAGATATACGCACCCCGCCTATCGTACATTTGGGTGTTTATACAGACACATGCTTTATTCTGGTTCGGAAAACAGTGGTTGGATTCTCGCATTTGGAGGTCTCTGGTGATCAGCCGTTGTTAGCACTGGGTCTGCCCAGACTGACGAAGCGACGACCTACATATGAGAAAGCAGGTATTAAGGCCCCAAGGTTCCTCGAGATAGGTGGCTGGTCGACGTGCGCCGTCGTCGTCGTCGTCGTTGTCGGGGGTGGAGGGAAAGGGAAAGTTTGTCTTTGTTTATGCCCGCAGGCCTTGTCACCGTCAGCCACGCCTGCCACAAGTCTGTTGTCTACCGCCACACAGCAACCCTTGAATACAACCTTGGTTATCGATTCGAGTTCCTGCAGTCTATTGCACCGAGCAAGAAGGAATTTATCCTATTTTTTCAGAGGTTCGAATCAGACTCGATGATCTAGGACGAGTCACAATCTGTTGCAAGCTGTGGGTGCGACATGGTCCCAAACTTTCCAGAACAAAAACATTTCAGCCTGCTTATTATTCACCGAGGTGAGTAGTCATTCTTTACCAAGCAACCTGTAACATTCCTCTGACCAATATCGGACGCAGTGCACTTAATCCAAATGGACGTTCCAGCCGAACCCAGGCTGCTCATGATACGCTCTTAGGAGCTGCAGTGGCCTCGCGTCTTCTAACCTACTTTTCTAATTCGTCTTCCAACAGTACCAAATCTGCCGAGATAGGTAGCTTGTGGGCTCAGACACGGTGCCGCAGCATAATAAAACAGGCTTCTGAACCTTTCATGTATCACAGCAGGTGCGTAGCTAGGTTATACTACGGCACACCTCTGATAACGAACTCCCATCTTGTCCACAGGCCCTCGGGGTGTCAGCTGCACCGAGACGTGTGTCGGTGTCGACCCCACTCACCAGATATCCAACCGACAGGTCGCTCCCGAGCCCTCTGGCTAACCCCAACACACTCGAAGTTGAGGGTAATTTGGCTCAGAGAGTGCCGTAAGTGAACCCGTACCCCCTTCAAATGAAACTAGTAGAGCTTATCTGGTCGTGCAGAACGTCTTCTATCGAGTCCCAGCATGGCTCAAACTCTCCCAGCCGAAATGGGAACATAAGAAGCCTTCTATCGTGCTCTACTATCGACCTCAATGTCAATGCTAGATGGCGCACTGTTCCAGGCTCACACCAAAGTACGTACATACGTATCTGGATATCAGTGTCCGCCAGGAGTGTGCTGACGAGGTACCATTGACATAGGAGACACGTCCGAAGCAGCTGCTAACTCTAGAGATATGTCGCTCCAGAGCCTAGTTTCCAGCACGTACCACGCGTGAGCGGCTGATGTCAACGTAACCCCGAGAGCAATCTCGAAGGCGCAGGTAATCCGACCCGCAGAGCGCTGTAAGTCACCGACCCACCTCCTCGACGGAAGCGGTAGAATTTACTTACCGACCGTGCAGACTTCCATCCTCACTTCTGCAAGGGCCAACCAAGGCTAAAGTATCCATCCGCCTCCGAGATGTAGTATCTTCGACTACTTACTTCCCAGAAGCAACTAGCTCTAGAAACATACCCCTCTAGAGACGAATTTTCAGGTGCGAGCCGTGACTGACGTCGACGTCGCCCCAAGAGCGATGTCGAGGCTGCGAGTAAACAGCCTTCAGGAACTGCGTAAGTAATCGACCCATTCCTCCAAAACGAGACTACTTTGACCAGCGTACTTATCAGAAGCCTTCGATTGTTGTTCTGGACCCCTTCTCTCGACCTCAAGGATAGACTCGATGGCGACCTGTCGAATGCTCGTACCAAAGTACGTGCGTCCCTGGATATCGAGGTCTGCATGCGTGTTCTGAAGAGGTATCACAAGGGCGAAGCAACTAGCTCTAGGCATATACCGCTCTCATATACCGCTCCAGAGACGAGTTTCCAAGCGCAAGCTGCGACCGACCTGGACCTCGACGTTGCCTCAAGAACCACGTCGAGGCTGCGAGTGAACCGACTTCAGGAACTGCGTAAGTAATCGACCCATTCCTCCTCGATCCGAAATGAGACTATCAGAAGCCTTCGATTGTTCATTCTGGTACTCCTACTCTCGACCTCGAGGATTCACTCGATGACAGCATCGACGATGCTCTCACTAAAGTTCGGACGTCTTAGGGTCAGCGTCTGCCATGAGTGTTCTGAAAGGGTATCACAGGGGACACGCTCTCTATAATATGCAGTTCCAGAGACGACTTCCAGGCGCGAGAAGTGACATCGACGTCGCCCCAAGAGCGATGTCGAAGCTGCGAATAAACCTACCCCAGGAAGGGCGTAAGTAATCGACCCATTCCTCCTCGACGACGGTCCAACTTACTAGGCTGACCATACAGATTTTCATCCTCACTTCCTCCAAGTGCGAGCCATGGTGGAACTCTCCGCCTTCGAAACGAGACTACTTTGACTAGCGTACTTATCAGAAGCCTTCTATCCTTCGTTCCGGACCTCCTACTCTCGACCTCAAGGATCGACTCGATGGCGGCCTGGCTCGTGCTCGTACCAAAGTACGTCCGTCCTTGGATATCGGGGTCCGTCATGCGTGTTCTGAAGAGGTATCACAGAGGCGAAGCAACTAGCTCTATTCCAGGCGCGAGGAGGTCAACGTCGACGTCGCCCCAAGAGCGATGCTGAGTTGACTGGTCGTGCAGAACTCCCTAGCTGCTCTCGCCAGTGGTTTATCACCTCAAACGGCGAACGGGTAGGACAGAACAGCCCCTAGCTTAATAGCTGCATGTATAATTGCTATTCTGGCCAGGTTCAACAGGAGGGAGGGGGGGAGAATCCAAGCCGTCAACCAACGGCCTCTCCTCAGGTGCAACCCTGTAACTCCCAACACCCAAAAATGGTTCTCTTTGCCGTGTAATTGTGTCTACCATCGGGTGGGTCTCGTTCTTTGACTGCCCGTCAGGGTTTAATTCACTTCCCTATACGATCACCCTCTAGATCGTGATGTATCTACGTTAAAGAAGTCGAAACAGATCCCTCAGTATTCGCTTTGGCCCGCCCAGATGAGCGGAATCAGAGAGCCAGAATCACGCAGGCACGCCACAGTCTACGCTCATTGGTCCTCAAGCAGCATTGTTCTCCAAATCTGAAGAACTCGTTCCTCCGCCGGTCGGTTACAGATCTGTGTCGCCACTGCAGTAGTCGATTTGTGGCACCATGAGGGGGGGAGTATCAATCACCCAGCCACCCCTTGGCTAGCTCTTACTTCCAGCTCCAGCGTACACCATCCCAAACAAACAGGGCGTTGTCGACATGGAGTAAGTGATAACTCGCGAAACCATCAAGCATTCTCGGTTACTACCATTTTGGTGCGGTGCTGAATACGCGACCATAGGCAACGAAAAGGGGCTCCCTCTGTCTTGGCCTCTGGATTCCGATGCCAACTGCTTAGCTTGGGTAGGGGTGTGCAGCCGATATCGCTGTCGTTCCTGCTGAGAAGATGAGGTCATCCCCCATATGTCGGACCGCCTTCAGACTGCATACTGAGATGTACTATGACCCTAGCTACATCGCTCTTGCAGCCCTGTGCCCAGTAATCTGCGATCACGATGACACTTCGCGAACCTCTCCGTTGCCGGCGCAACCCACGGTCAACGACATTGCCGTCGATCGCAGGTGGGTCTCCCATTGACCTGTCAATCCTTTTTTTCGTTCGTTGATTGGAAGGCTGACGGATAAAACGTAAAATAGGAGGAATTCAGGGACTGATGTCTACATAAGTAAGTATGTTCTGTCTACTCATCTTCTCTCCAGGATCAGAAATAATTCCAGAGTCCTGATGGGCTAAATTCGCATCTATCCTCCCCCATTGTCCTTGAGTTTGGTCACCTCCCATGGCCATCTGCGTCAGTCAGTTTACGCCCCTCTGGTTGCCACTGTCAAAAGCCACCAAAAGGAGAAGGCTGCCAATTTTAGGGGCGGTTGACGAACATACAAACCTGGCAATACTGCGGAACAACCATGCCGAGGTAGGGTTGGGACGCTGGAAGCGATGCCTTCCTTTGTCTCCGCCACCATCTTACTTCTCTTCACAAAGACGTATCTGAGGGCTCCCGGCCCGCGCTCGGTGCTAGTGGATTCTCGAATGCGTCTCTGTGCTTCGACTTTGAGACCACTTTTTTGCCCAACTACCACGATCAAAAATTTTGCTGCTGGCTTGAAGGAACTCGGCTTCGCAACAGTCGTACTTCTCCCCATATACTTCCGATAGCCATCGGAGATAATTAGCTGGAGCGGCAAGGCGGAAGCAAAAAGCACCCGTACCCAGCGCCAAATTGTCGTTCCCTCTCAGCGATCAAGGGCATTTTCGCTTACCTCTGGTCAATCCGATTTCAAATTCTCTTTGGTTTGGTTCATCGGTTCTGGGTATGCAAGGCCCTCTTTCTCCATTTTTTCATTGTTCGACTGTCTGATGCTTTTCGACATTAGAAAGACGGCTTATTCGCGTCCCAAGGCGCTGAGAGGTCAGCAGAACCCTGTTCGAGCTCCAAAATAGCTCGACGGCGGGTAGCATCAACGGTGCAGTTGCACATCTTGTCTTGTATGAGTAATTATGAGCCATCGTGACTCGGGGACTACAAGACAGAAGTTCAATAAAGCGAATAGATTGTGGTCGAGGCTTGTGAACCACCTGATGTGGCTCACGCCGAGATAACAGAGCCGCAGTTCACCGTTCAACTGAGCCACTCAAGTGCATGTGTCGAGCTCGGGAGGCGATGTATATTCTTTTCATCGAATCGGAGCTCTGTCAAAACGAAAGTTCGAAGGTGAATCGGATATCTGGCACACACATACGGGTGACGCGGACGCCGCATTGCGTCCTTTACATGTACAGTGACGATCTCAAAGCACAGATATATCAATCGACAGGAGGGACGTTTGCCTTATCACCAAGATCGGGGAAAGTCCTGTTCAACTCGTCTGTCGGCGGAGACTCCATGTGTTGGAGTATATCCCGAGTCGATAAATTTCCAAGCAGCTCAGGCCCTAGCATTTCGCCAAAGGTCAGTTCATTTGGTAGCGCCAAGCAACACAAGGTCGTACAGACAGTGTGCTGAGCAAATGGGAGCAGAACCGTGACGATTTCAGACGGTCCGAATCGGCCATACCCTACCGCAACTTGGGGCTTTTTGCATGAACTGTGCCTTTCTTCCAGGCATTTTTAGTCGGGCTTTCTCCATCGGACCCACCGTTCCTGCATGTTCCTGCTGACTATGTACCCATGTCGAAACTCCAGTGCATCAGCGACTTTCCCGAAAAGCAACGCCTGTATGGGGGTCACTCTCTTTTGGGCCTAGAGAGCGCGTGACCTTCCCGCGAAGGTTTGAACGACGAATGAATTCCTGGCACCCCCATCAGGTGTCCATCAATTAGATACAGATGATCATCGACATCAAGGTTCACACCAGCCAATGAGGGGAATTGACCAATCCAGTTGCGCTCCACTGCAGGACTTGTGGAGAGCCAAGGACGTCTGTAAACATGCAAAAGACAGTAGCCAACCAGGGCCGCAGAAAGTATTGCAGACAATCGACAAGTTTGCGCTGTTTCTCTGGTATTCAGGTCGCTCGTTTTCGACATGCCGGATGCAGGAAATACCAAAAGGCCCAGCTCTCTTCTAGGCCTCAGCCTCTGATACAAATGCGTGTCGGAGAAGTCCGTACGTGCACCGACACCGAGCCACAAAAATCTCCGCGTTCAAAAAGTTGTGAAAGGGCAAATGCTTATCGCTTGCGCTTGCTATGCCAATAATGATCTTTGTCTCTGGAAGTTTCTTCTGATGCACATAACCAACTTTGACCCTGGATATGTTCAAGCTCTTCACCGCGACGTCAACCGTCGGCCAATAAAGAGCGAGCGTCTATGTGGCATTAATTTCACTGACAACCTCCTCTAAGCCGTTAATGTCAATGACTGCCAACGGCTGCGGTGCCTTGGAATCAGATTGGATCCGGTCACCACCTAAATGTCAATATGTTCCCCGCGTCAACCGGAAGCAGGCGAGTGCCCTGGTGCTCGGCACTTGTGCCGTGAGACGACTTGGCTACTACTCAACGATAGCGAACTCAACGGAGCACAGGCGTATCTCCAGATCGAAACTTAAAGTAGGATTCAGTCGACCGAAATTCGAGGCAGATCCGTATATTAGTACTACCTCGAATACGCAACGTATAGTACAAGTTCACTAGTTGTTAAATTATAAGAGTACAACAATGAGAAGACGGCATAGTACATCGGAGAATCGCGCCCGTGATTGAAGGCGACTCTCAATAGATAGTATATAGAGGCCAAGTGTCCGAGATTGTGGTTAGCTGTCGCTACCAGAAGCCAGAGAAGAAGTGTTTACATATATCAAGTCCGAGAATTAAATCGATCACCACACCAGGTGGGACCATTGGGAGCGGAAGAAATAGGGCATAGATGGGAGAGGGAACCAGTGGACCGGGTACAGGATATCGAGAACCCGGTAGTTATCTTCGATACTGTTACAACAAAAGCAAGCAACCATAAAAACCAAACGGAAGCAGAATAAGGGAATCACGATGAACGTAGATCACAACACGAACGAAGAAGTGGGATATTCTTGAAGTTGATACGAGGTGTTATCTGAGAGGGGCCATGACCCGTTGGCGTAGGAGCTGAAACTGGAGTGAGAAGGAATCGGGAGGGACAGCGTGTAAGAGGAGGTAGGGGGGCAGAGAGAGAAGGAAGCGGAATTTGATGGCGATGGAAGCGCGGAATAGTCGAATGAGTAAGCGCCATAGGGCGTGACAGGAGCTGGAGAGCTATAGCTCGAACTGCACGGGCTGGAAAGAGGTGATGGCGAAGGAGAGTTGGACTGATAGTCGACCTCGATCTTGTAGGTAATTTCGATCTCTGGAGCGGAATCGGGTGCGCCGATGGTCTGAACGACGACGCACTCGTAGGCTGTTGCGGTAAAGGCTATCAGATAACCGTGATCAGCCAAGAGAAGCGGAGGTTTACTCACGACTATCGCTGAGAATCTCAGTCCAAAAATCAGGAGCCAGCTGAGCGACGACTGTGCCATCGTAGTAGGCGGAAATCTCGAAGGATTGAGAGTTGAGAGGAACTTCATTCGAGTAGACGGTGAAGGTATTCCTGTAAACAGCGAGCGTCTCGATTCCTGGAAGTCTGACGGTCACAGAGGGGGGGACGTGCAGCTGAGATCGAGTGGTGGTGTGAACAAGATTCGTGGTGGAGACGGCGCCAACAGATTGATGGTCCAAGTCGACGAACAATTGGGCAGGATGGGATCGAGGGTTCCAATCTCCGTCCACGACAGAAACTAGCATGGAGACCATGTGAGAGACAGGAATATAGGTGGGGGTCAGCGCAGGGGTCGAAGGCGCGCTGAATTGATCGGCGAGCGAGAAACCGACGATGGATGGCGCTGTCGAAACCTCGGACTGTGCGCGACTGTTGGTGCTACTGCGCGCGCTAGAGCTCCCATCAGAGCTGTCGTCCTCGAAGCGTGATCGGTCCGTGAGGTGCGCAAACACTAGGGACCGTTGGTGAGCAAGTCCTTTCAACGCGTGGCAGTACGAAATAACTCACGACCAGGATCGCGGCAGGTTTGTCGCAATTGCTGAATACGGCTTCCGACTTGTTTCGCCGACCTAATCTGACCGGTGGCCTTGAAGATGTGATGCGCGATGACCTTGTTGCGCTTAGGGAAACGCTGGAGGCGCGCCCTGGCCCTTCCGCCTCTGGCAGGCGGCGGCGTATACATCTCCAACGCTGGAGGCGCGCGCCGTTAACAAAAGCGAGGAACAGACGAGATAAAGTTCCACACCTTCCAGCAAAGCGGCCTCGACCGTCTCAGGCCAAACCGCTTGCTTCTTCATCTTGTCGGTCTTGAAGGTCTTGCGTCCAGTGCGGCCCATGGAGTTGCGACCAGACCGCCGAGCGCTTACAGAGAAGTCGGACATCGGGGTGGTGTGAACCTTGAAAGTATTGCGGGACCTTGAAGCAGGCATGGTGTTAGATATTGAGAGAGTGCAGGAGAGGAGAGAGGACGGTGGATGGTACTCTGTCGAAACCTCAGACAAAACCTCGTCCATTAATACCTTGTTCATAACAGCGTTCCGACGCCATCAGATGAGCAATCTGAGATCGGACAAGGACAAAACGGGGTGAGGAGGTCGATTGAAAGAGAGCTTCAATAGATAAATGAGGCGATTAGGGCGTTCGATTCCACAAGCGTACCCATTAACAGGTTGGGTGCCTGTCTTTGTCCACCGTGCGAGAATGTGTCGATGGCAATAATACCGATTTTAGAAACCAGATGATCGCCATATGGAAAACCTTCACTTGGCTCGATTTCCCGATTGGCAGACACATAGATTTAGGATCGATCGGATACAACTTTACAGAATGCACGGGGCAACAGAGAATTAGAGGGTGAGGAGCGTCGACGCGTAGTGAACGCCAAAGACCCTGCCGTCTCCAATTTTCCTCTTTGAGAATTCCGACTCGGAGTGCATCCCCAAGCGACATATCACCTTTCCGCTTACTCCTGATCCGAGCAGAGGTTGGGTATCCAGCATCGCAAGGGGCGATACGAAGTGGACAGGAAGCCTTGGATTTCTTCGGCAGCGCCAGTGGGTTCACAACCCACAATCCACTGGCCCCAATGCGCGATCGATTGGCTCTGTCAGGTGCCGCGAAGTCGTGGCGTAGCGCTGCTGTTCAATGAGTGGTCCGGTCGCGGTATCATTTGTCTTGATTTCACTCATTGGTTTATTTCCTATCTCCCCCGACGCAACGTTTTGCTCCTGGCTACTGAACTTCACATGACGGCCGTAACGGGCGTTCCCGAGCGAACGCCTACACCTGGCATGTGTGCTGAGGCTTGAACATTAATGCGTAGCGGTCGATGGCAGGCGAATGATGACGTTGGAAAAAATAGACACCTTTTGAGGGATCGGTCATTTCTCTTTCACATTTTCACCCGTTTTCGTCTTCGCCTTCAGTTGTGATTGGCTCTGGAGAGAGCGTTGACGTTGCCGTTTACTCCCGGGGCGTTGCACTGCGACAAATCGTTGGGAAGCTGATTTTCATTAAAAGATGTTCGTGAGCGATGGTTTTTCCGACCTTTGCTTCGACGCATCCTGCTGAGCCAATCAGGCGAACGAGCGAATCACGAAGTTGCAGAGTTCGACTGTAGACTGTGACACTCGAAGTCTTGAGCGCCCGTGCCGTAAGGTCAGAATACGGCGAGCGCCCCCTCAATCGGGCCACCTACTGCTTGCTTTCTTTGCAGAATCTGTAGACCCTTTGAAGTAGTCACATGCGAGATTCAGTCGTCTCGTTGAGCACTCTCAATCTCGCATTCGGTCCAACCAATCAGCTCGATCTCCTCCACTTGCCCATATAGTAATCGGGATGAAGCATGCATCCAGCAAAGGCTCGCATTGAGGCACCGTGCAAGAAATTTGTCTAATCGGTGCTCCCTTTTCTGCGCTCTTAGACATCTTTCTATTCCTCTGGGGTTCCACTCTTCGGTTGAGCTTGAAGCCGAGGCGAGTCCTCGCTCGCTTAGGTGGTAGCGACCTCAAGTCGTTTACGTTTACGTCTGTACGCCCATCAACTCGCTGTCCACTGGTTTCTGTCTGCGTTTGCGAATTCTGTCAAGATTGAAATGATCATGACGGTCGTATCCTTCAGCTGTCGACTTTCTAAAGACTTTTTATCATGCAGGAACTTGGAAGAAGCCTGTCTACTAGGTGTCTAACAGTGGCTCAGTGTTGGTCACAAAGATAACAAAGGTAACGTTATCAAGCAGACTCATAGATTCACAAAGAAGCCGAATATCCAGCGCCATCGGCATTTAGGGGGCGAGCCTACTGGTCCTAAGGAGGAAGAGGTGATGATGTCAGCTCCGCGGAACCAGGAGATGCTTTGACCAAGATTAACTACGACCGCAGTGATGAGAGTCCCTGCTATGTCGCACGCAAGCCTAACTTTCTCCTTATGACGAGGTCTGTTCTGATTTCCAAACACCCTGTCGGCTCTATTTAGCTTTTCCTGCTCGGAATGGCTATATCAGTGTTGTTATCAGTGTGTATGTTTGTGTGTGTGTGTGTGCTTAGCGCTGGCGACGCCGGGGACAGTGACGAGGTACGAACAAAAAGGGTTTGGCCCCCATTTCTCAAGTTTCCTCTGGGGATCCGCATGATGTGCATACATACTTATGCGAGTTTATCCGCAGGCACTTCTGCTCTTTCTTTTGTTTATCGGAAAGGTCGTGGAGCTACTGCATTCCTTCGAGTTCTTTGTCTGACCATCGACCAGGTGATGGAGCATGAAATGCATCGGTATTGCAGGCGGAGGCACGAGCTCATGTGTTCAGGGTCCTGACGAGTGTCACTGCAAGTCGTCGCAGTCAAATCAAAGAGATTAGCGATACAAAAACGAAAATTCACACGAAATTCGAGGAAGATCTCGTTTGCGTCGTGCTGTTGCCAAATTAGGGGAACAATGGCTTTCAAACACGCTCGCTCAGAGAAGCTAAGTCCTTCTTCACGTCAGCGTCAGCGGAAATGAACGGGGTGACGGTTTCTATCTATCATCATCGTATGTAAGTATGCTTGAAACCAGTGCGAACATGGTGAATTGCCGTAATCCGAGAAACAAGCGAGGATCACTACAATCGGTTAGTTCATGTGCCCAAGCGCTGTAACTAATACTAGAAGCTGACCGCCGTTGTATGTATGTATGTGCGGAGATGATGGGCGATAAAGGACGCTCCAAGGCTACCAGCAGAGGTCTCATGGTGCCGATGCACTCGTGGAAAGATAATGGAGTACTGCTACCGCTCATCCGCAGGCAGATTGGCGCTCTCCTTTAGGTCAATTGTGGCTGGTACGATCGCCATCACGCGGTATTCCCAACCCAACAAAGAAAGAAAAAATATTCGATCCACCTTGCAAGTCCGAGTCGGAAGGAGAATTGGGGTTCAAGAGCCACCTGGTTCGAGTACTATGTAGGGCGCTTGCACAGCAACTCGAATGAATAGCGTCCAGGTAAGGTAATTCACCGGATCCCATGCCAATGTCAAAGGACGCCCTGCCCTTTCTTTGAATTGGCCCAGTGTGTTGGAACCGCGTTTTGAAATTGCCACCATCGCAACAAGAGGGAGGGCTGGAAATAGGGTGCTTGTCGCTCAGCGCAGCGCAGCTCCCACCAGAGAAGTGGGAGTAACATTCTTAATTGAGGTTCACCAGTCAGTCAGGAGGTGGAAGACGTCCGATGTTTGCGCGTTGGGTCGCTTCAGGCACGCTAAAGTTTAAGCTCGACATTCTTAAATTTGACGTAATGATCTATTTACGGGCGTCTCGGGGAGGGGTTTCTACAGGACCCGTATACGATTCGCGCTGGTAGTAGGTATCGCAAGGGTTACAGGGCAGCAGGGACATCGAGGTAACTTGAGGTTCAGACGACGGCACGATTGAGAACAATCGTGACCACAGAACCTCCAGAAGAGTCTGGGGCCCGGTCGATCGATCAAAATGCGCGAGGATCAAGATGGACCAAGTTCAAGCTTCGGTCTGGCGCCGATGGTACAGCTGTGACCAAAGGAGAGCAACCTGGATTGTGATGCGCACTAGAGTTTGGTCAAATTAATATTGAGAGTTTTATCCCGCACCCCCTCTCAACAAATCCAAAACCTTCTCCATGAGCTTATCACCTTTCCCCATTTGTTGACCGCCCACCCGACAGATTTGCGTCCGCCCGGCGCCCGCCTTCCCAAGTCGGCATCCCGCCCGCATGATGCGTCGAGGTAGTCACATGACGCATCAACGGGTTGTTTGCGGACCAAACATCGGGAACTTTCCATCGTCACAGGTTTTTATTCCGGTCAGCTTTCGATTTTGTCTCCACGTCATTTCCTCTCATTACATTTCACGTTCTAATGGTAAGTCAGTCTTCTTTGAAGCCTTGTGGGTCTTTGCTTACTGTGTTCTGTGTTGTAGTCTGCTACTTTCAAGTCTATTAGGTCCGTTGTGCCTTTGCTGGACCGTGTGTTGGTGCAGCGGTTCAAGGCCGAGACGGTGAGTTCCGTTCACATTGGGGTTCTGTAAGGTCGGAACACTCATGCATGAGTATTCGTTTGGGTATAGAAAACTGCCACTGGTATCTTCCTGCCTACCTCTGCTACGACCAACCCTCTACCAGAGGCAACCGTCATCGCCGTTGGCCCGGGAGCACCTAACAAGGATGGTACCATCGTTCCCACCGCTGTGAAGGCCGGTGACCGTGTTTTGCTCCCAGGGTGGGGAGGAAACGCGATCAAGGTCGGCGAAGAGGTGTGTATTCTTTCTTAGCTATGACTACTCGAGCAATTTCTGACCGTGCCACGTCAACGCTAGGAGTATTATCTCTTCAAGGATTCCGAAATCCTTGCCAAGATTAACGAGTAGACGTGTCCCCTCGCTTTCCGAGTCGGGACGTTCATGGACCCTCCCACCTCTCCGGAGCAGGGAAGCTGAGGTGGAGCGTGGAGGTTCAGGCAACGGCTTGTTGCGTTACTCGATATTAAAAGTTCGCTATCCGTCTCTAATCATCGTTTAGACTAATCAATCATACACATTTTCGACGCTACCGCATTGTCTTTACTATTGCTTGCATCAATTCAATCCATCTCAACTCATTGGTCCGTCGTATCGTATGAGAGTGCAACCGCCATTTACTTCCTACCCGACTCTGCTCTCTTTTCATTCATGGCCAGAGTGTGTCGACGCACAAGCCTGGTCTGCTCTTCATCTTGGGCACGGTGTTGAGCCGCTGAAGGCTCATGGGACGCCAACTGCCACTGGTATCTTCTTGCCCACCTCTGCTACGAACAACCCCCTGCCAGAGGCAACCGTCATCGCCGTTGGGCCGGGAGCACCTAACAAAGACGGTACCATCGTGACCGTGTTTTGCTCCCAGGGTGGGGAGGAAACGCAGCATTGTCTTTACTATTGCATCAATTCAATCCATCTCAACTCATTGGGCCGTCGTATCGTATGAGAGTGCAACCTCCATTTACCTCCTACCCCGACGATGGTCCCTTGGCCGAGTCTTCACGAGACCAGGATGTGTAGACGCACTGCTCTTCACCTTGAGCACGGTGTTACGCTGAAGGCTCAAGACGCCAAGCAAGTCGAGACCAGACCTTCCACAGCCCATCGGTTACGCAGGTTGCACGCCTCTTCGTGATCTCGACAACATGACAGGCTGGGTATGACGCAGGGTTTCATTAACACCCAATCACAGTGGGTATTAAACCTATGACATTGGGTCGCCGTTAGGCACCCACCTCTTGATACCGGTAGCGGCTGCATCCCATACTTGTATGGTATTTTCGAACGGGTGGATCGTGCTCTATCTTTGGAAGGCGTCTGCAGTACGGGAAGGTTGACCGTTGGGGCCACTGGCAGGACATCGAAGTCGATGTGGATTGCATCCAGGAACTTTGAGCTAGGTCATTGGCGATGAGCTCAGTACGACGAAAACTACTTTACGCGCCGAAGTATGTTACAATCGTCTCTACACTTGCATGAAGAACTATTTTTCCGATGAGGCAGGAGTTTTCGACCGAGTAAATCCGTTGTGGGCCTCGGACACCAAATGCAGACAGCCAAATTGACTGGACACCGGGACCCAGTGGGACTATAAACACAAAAACGGCTTCCTCGAACTTCATTGGTTGATTCATTTGCTATAGCCTTCAAATACAAGCTACGTACATTTAGTCAGCTAGCTAGTAGAGGCGCGATGAACGGCTTCGAAAAATCTGTACGCTGGAGGTGGCGAGCAGCGATTACCAAGCAAGCTCGGAATGCCGCTGTCGGCACTCGGTCTTTCGACGCCTCGACGCATGATCCTCCCCAGTCACCATCAGGATCTCTCCTCGCGTCTATTCATGTTCCGTCGCGTACTTAAACCCCAGGTCTGGAGTCTGGACAATGTTCACGCACAAGGTCCATCGCCCTCCAAACCTACCGACCTCACCAGCTATTTCGGAGCTGACCACGCTAGTCCACTAGCCATCTCGGGAGCCGTGTTCAGTTGCCTGTACGACTGACTATAAGAGGGGGTTTTGCGACATTGGTGCCGGAACGGAGCGATAATTTTCTACTCGTCTCTCTTTCTCCTTCTCCTTTCCTACGATTCCGAGGATGGACTCTAGTACGCCTTCAAGACCAGGAGGAACGCCGTCGATTATGGAAGTGGAAGAGGGGCAACAGACAGTGGTCGCGTCTAGAGCGTCAAGCACTATCGAAAAGCTGGATAGGAGTCCCGTCCCTACCCCGCCTCCAGCAAAAGCGGCATCGTCGTCAGCGTTGCAGTCGACGTTGGTCGTAGCAGCTGTCACGACAGCTATGATCGTCAATGTGCGTACCCCCGTCTCTCCTGTTTCTCGGTGGAGCTGAGATAGGCTGTTTAGGTAGCTAATGCGACGGTCGTATCGATTTCTCTGCCCACCATGGGTAGAGAGTGGGGGTTGGAAGAAGCTGAATTGCAGTGGCCCGTATCTGCGTACCCTTTGAGTGCCGTGCGTTTCTCCGTTTCGAATCCATCCTTGCCGCCGCCATTGACAAAACGAATATCCTGTTGTAGGGCTGTCTCCTCCTCGTATTCGGCCGGATCGCAGATTTGTATGGCAGGAAGAAAACGTTCGTGGTGGGCTCGGTGTTCTCGACGATCATGACTCTAGCATGCGGCTTTGCGAACAGTGCGTACCATACCATACCACACCCCCACCGCCTTTCCCCACCTTGATGTTGTTGACCCGGAAATTCGCAGACGTTTTGACGTTGGACGTCCTAAGAGGCGTTCAGGGTATCGGGTCTGCAGCTACAATCCCCGCTTCGGTACGACCATCACAACGCCGTCGCTTGTCGCTAATTATTAACTTACTTACTCTTCTTTGACAGCTAGGTATCCTCGCCCATCATTTCCCTCCTTCTCGAGCACGAAGCTTTGCCTTTGCCACGTTCTCTGCCGGTGCACCCATAGGAGGCATCTTCGGTACTGCATTCGGCGGAATCCTAACGCAATACACCTCGTACGTACCTCATCCTCAATCGGGATGTACCGACCAGCCAACACATCCATTTATTCATTCCTCTTTCAGCAAGACGTGGAGATCGGGACTTTGGCTGATGGCGGGTGTAACAGCCCTCTCAGCCCTAATGGGCATCGTATCCGTCAAACCAGATCGACAGGAAGAGTTGCCTAGGGATAAGCGGGTGGATTGGCTTGGATCGTTCCTTGTCACGGCGGGGCTTGTCTTGATCGTGTTTGTGCTCAGTCAAGGAGAGATTGCACCCCAGAGGTGGGAGACGCCGTGTACGCTTGCTTCTTTTGCTTACTCCCTTTGCTTGCTTGTTCCGCTTCACCTTCTTTAAACCGAAGCTCATCGCGTTCTCGTTCTACAGACATCATCGCCCTCCTTATCACAGGCGTTATCCTCCTTGTCCTGTTCGTCTTTTGGGAACACTACCTAGAAAAGATCCAAGACGACCCTGATGCCCCCCTCTCGAGATGGACGCCTCCGCCTATCATGCGAGTGTCACTTTGGAAGAGGGCGGAGGGGAAGTACGCGGCGATGATGATTATTGCGTTTGTGAACTGGTGTTCGTTCCTTGCTTGGTCGTTCTGGGCTCAGGTTCGTCTTTCTCTCCCTCTCTCTCTCTCTCTCTCTCTCGGTCCACCCATCACCCCTGCTAACCTAGGCTTTTGAAAACAGCTGTATTACCAAAACTACGTCAGGCTGAGTGCTATACAGACGGTTCTGAGGTTTATACCGATGACTGTTTCTGGAATCCTGTGTAACATCCTCGTCGGGCTAACAGCTGCGCGCGTACCCGTAGTCTACCTCGCCGGTGCGTCTCATTCTCTTCCCTTCCGTCACACTTGCTCACATGTCTGTATGCGTATGTGCTTCTCCCTCCCTCCCTCTAGGTTTCGGCACCGCAGCCACGGGCTGCGCCTCCCTCCTCTTCGCACTCATCGACCCCGAAAAGACGTTCTGGGCCTACGGCTTCCCAGCGGCTGTCATCTCGGTTATGGGAGCTGATTTTGTGTTTAGTGCGGGGACGTTGTATGTTGCCAAGGTGTCGATGCCGCATGAGCAGAGTGTGAGTGGGGCGGTGTTTAATACTATGACCAATGTGAGTGAGATTTCTTTTCGAATTTCGTTTCGAGAGCGGTGGTGTTTCCCCTCGGAATGCTGACATAGAGTCGCGTTTTACGCAGCTCGGTACGGCTGTTGGAGTTACGGTCTCGACTGTCGTGTTCAACCAAGTGAGGGAGCGCAACCCTGAGGATATACTCAAATCTTACCAAGCGGCCAATTGGACTGGGTTTTCGTTTGGTATGGTTGGTACGTCACCTCTTTCTTCCATTCCATTCCGCTCCCCTTATCTTGCGGGAACGAACGAATGTATTGATTGATATGCTGACTCGACAACTCCTTCACATCTATCCACAGGCATGGTTCTCTCAATTCTGTTCTTCAAAAACGTAGGAGCCGTCGGTGATCGGAAGAAGAAGCCTTTGGAGGAAAATCACAGTACCACCACCGGTCCTGACACGTTTTCGGATCTGGACGAGAAGGGTGGGTCGAGGGAGAAGGAGGTCCCCTCGTAGGTACCGTTAAAGGTGGGATCCCTGCTGATCTTAAATAGCAGGGGTCTAGGCTTTGGGTACGTTCTTGGAGAAAAAAAGGCGTTTTTGCGATTAGCAGGTCTTACAGACGTACCTACCGAGAGGGTGGGTCGGTCTTTCCCCCCACCCGCTCAGCTCAGCTCGAAATGGATCTGTGCGTCCCGCGCGTGTTGGGTGCTCGTACTCGAGCTCGTTGATCAATGACGGTGGTGTCTTGTGTTAATGAAGTGCTACGTAGTACGTAGTATGTATGTCTTCTTGATATACGATAATAACGACTCTATAGATGATAAAGATCTAAAAGGAAGAGGATGATGTTATGGTATTGTTGGAGTCGGAGTCGACGCCAAATGAAACGGAAATGACGGGTGAGATGGAAATATATCGGTTAGAGTGATATTCGATCTGCAGAAGTCGAAGTTGGCTGGGCGAGACGTACTTCCTCCTGGGCTCGAGGACTCGGACCAATGAAGACTATCTTGTCTATGTACCGCTGACATAGGATCATCGTCGACAGACCTAGATAATATATAAGTATCCATGTTGGGAACAAGGTTGCCTAGCATCGACGCATAGGCGCCTTACACACACCATAATTGACATGAAAAAGCAAAGCTCGAATATGTACATACGGCACCGCAGACGATCTAGGCTGATCCAGGACCCATTGCATGCCGTCCGCGCCGTAAACACGATATCGTCTCGGTGACGTTAGGCAATCCCTATAGAATGCGAAGGACGCCTTCTCGAGTTTGGGAATGATTGACCTGACTGGGGATGTAATACGAATATGGGTGGATGGGAAGCGTGGGCAGTCGAGGCTGCGGTTGGGTGGTGTCATGTATACATGCCGATGGAGAGATGATGATGAGTGCCCAAGAAAGATGGGAAAGAATTTAGCTCCCCAAGGCAAGGCGTGGACGTCCGCCTCGTGTTGCGGCATCGTAAAGATGGAACCGCTGGAAAGAACAACAAACCCCTTTGGTCAGCCGATCTGCTGTTTCGAAATCGAAAGAGATAAGTAAGTAGATAGATGGCAGCGGGTAAATCAATCGGTGTGATTCATATCTTCGTGTTGTATGGGTTATATATTTCCATCAGAGCAATGCGGGAATAATGAATGGGGGTGAACAGGTAGACGGAAATGAGGGAAGAGGCGGTGGTCCGCCTCGAATGATCCACAAGGAGGAGGAGGAGGACGCGATAGGGGGATGATATGCGAATGAAAGAAAGGCTGGGAAGAGATCTAATTCAACCGAAGCGTCGTGAGCATTGGAGAAAGAAGAAAGAACAAGGACGGTTTGTGGTACCTATACAACTGCCAGCTGAGGGTCGTGCTGGGAACAGAACTGGCCTTGGTGCACGTGCAGAGGTTGGCCGCAGTCGACGTAGAGACATCGGCGGGCTTGGATGTACCGACTCCCAATGACCTGGTTCCAAGCGCTGTCGTCCTCCGTCCAGACCTCGAACAACTCGAGGTTTGATATGATCGTCTCGACGGGCGGGTTGCCTTGGAGCTCCCAGACTCGGCTGGTTAGTCGTAATGGTCGTTTCGAGTTGACGGAGAGGAGCATCGTGAGTAGGAACCGGTCTGCGCTTAGCCATGACATGTCTGTGTTATGGCGCCATAGGTGGGGTGCGAGGGTGAGCTTCCCTAGAACGTAGCTCCCTGTCATTCAGTGCGCCACTGTCAGTAAATGGAAAGCGGGTCGGGAAGGGATACGCTAACCACAAGCGAAACTCCAATAAGTGTCGTATTCCTGGGTCCCCGGATGGTATTCTAATGTGACGGAGTAGGTTATCTGTTGGCCTGGCTGGAGAGGTGGTTGGATGTCGAAGTGCGGCCGGGTATGAAACCGGGGAAAACCTTGCTTGATTACCCGACGAACAAATGGATAGTCTTCTGAGAGTGGATGTTCTTCACCGGCCAGGGGAGAAATGCTGACGACCCTAGCGTGATAGAGGACAGATCGAAGGTGTTCAATCCAATCCCGAGTCAGGTCGTGTAGGTGGTTGGTGGCTGATAGAGCTTCTGGATCTACCTGCTTCATGATCTGCATCAGAGGCGTCGACGCACAAGGCAAAGGCAGGCGGTTAGAAGGAAGGAGAGGCGCCGTGGTCGAAGAGAAGAAGAGAACAGTTGCCACGAGCGTTCCCGGCTGGAGTAACGGAGTCGAGGGAGTCTCAGGGACCTTCTGTGCTTAACGTGACTTGCGTGCCACCAAAATGGCGACGTCGACTCGCGGATTTGGTCGATATCGCTTGTATATCACAAGAGATCTAGAATATGGGAATAGATGGATAAGATTGATACCGTCCACAGGCGTACACACTTACCCGCACTTTTACATCTGTCAGCTTCCATGACAGAAAGTGTTGGTTCTTGGACTTCATGATTTTCTTGTGATGCTTCGCTGGCGTTCATTAGCTGGGGACAGCTGATGAGTTACGTGACTTGCAAAGTTGAGCAGAGACTATATAGGGGGTGGATAACGAGGAAATGGAGCGGAAGAGGATCAACGGTGAGAACATCGTGGCGGCTTGTTCGAAACCACATATCAAATGGTCTTGGTGCGCTGATAGACCAGCCTCGTGTCAGCCGGATAGGGGCTGCGAACTCCGGATACAGTGGGCAGAGCGCTCGGCCGAGGTATCGCCGCAAACAAAAAGCAGGCGTCTGTTCTCACGAATTCGTTCAATTCAACGAAGAGGTTCGCCTCCAACTCCAATGTCTACACCTATGATAGTCTTCTCCCGAAAGCCCATAGCAGATCCCATGAGTGTGATAACTAGGTATTCCCAAATGCTCCGAGGTGCGTCTCAAATTTCTGTGGTCTATCTCGAAAGCTGAAATCTCAATCTTGCAGTGCAAACCTGAGGGAGATGCGTCCAGGACGCTGACCCCACTATAAGCCTACGTTTATGATGCAGAGTCAAGTTTGAACTTCAATCTGGCAACTCTAAGCTTCGAAGCGTGTCTGATTACCTGCATACGCTTCGAGGTCACCGGAATGCCTCCTTCAGGCCTGGTGATCCCCATTTTCGCCCCCGACGCCATGGCTGGGTGATTTGCTGGCAATTGGTTAGACAGGCATCTGCTGGGTCCGAACCTGGAAATGGGAGTCGAATGTCTCCTGAAAGCCCTCGCTCGGCTCGGAGGATCTCATCAACCTCGTTTGAGCATCCCAGCTTCTTGTGCTTCATCTTCTCTTCCGACGTAAGCCGTCAGCACGTACACAACAACAGTCCATAGAGGTGCGTCTCTTTCGTGCTTTTGCAGCTTTTCTGAGATGAATCGCTGAAAGTTTCCATTAGTCCTGAGTGCAGCTAAGAGACGATGAGGGTTGTGTTCTTCGTGAATGACGGGCTTGTCTTCAAGGCCCTGTCCATCTGTGGTCTATTCTCAACTAAGCTTCACTCAATCGAAACGTAATAGCAAAGCCCTCAACGTGTTTCCAGAACTCCACACTTAATAAGACCACCGGGCTGTCCGTGGGTCCATTCGATGCAGTGAGTCTCTGCGTTCTTCGGCTTTCTTGCTTTCCTCATTGCTGGCATCTCTTCCCTCTCACCCACACTCCAGCATAGTTCTGTTTAACCCGCCTGTCTCTGTTGTTCTTTGCACGAGTGTCTTCCTTTCCAGCCCAATTAGCTCTGTGACAGGTTCGGGGGAAAATGTACTGCTAGCTCCTGACCGATGCGCTGTTGAGTGGGACTGACCTTTGGCTCCTACAGGGCCGTGCTCTACCCCGCTCAAGATATTCACGACGCCATCGCCGCCGCCCAAGCGAAACCCATCGCCCTCCCAGCGAAGGAAGGTGACAATGACGACGAAACAATCAAGCCTCACCGGCTCTCTGCGCACTCTGGAAGCTCGTCTGCCACGAAATCATTCGATACAGAGATATTTGAAGGCTTCAGCCACTTTGAGCTGGATCTTTCCTGCTTGTCCCGTCCAGCGTCGCCAGCGCCTTCTTCGTGCTACCACCTACCACCATCCACGCCTTCCCCGCCCCCTTCTCCTCCACCCGAGGTACAGCACACCTTGTCAAGGACCAGATCATTCGCACAGCAAGCTATTGCGCCGTTGAAGAAGACAACGAAGAAACTAACCTCTGCCCATCTCTCGTCGATGACCTTGCCCCCTAATAGCTCTCGGGGGTCATGGCCTGGGCTTAAATACACTGGTCGCGGTACACCGATCGACCGCAGCAGGAGCCGTGAATGGGGCGGCCTCATCACTGAGGAAGACGAGGTAGCCGAGGACGGTGTCCTCTTCTCGCCTCCTCGGTCTGCCTCGCTGGACTCCCACGTCAGGTCATCCCAGAACCCCATGTCATCTCCCCAATGGAGCTACCTTCCGCCGCTGCTGTCTGCCACACCTTCCCGCTCGGTGTCTGCTATGGAAGATGGACAGCCGGATGGTGTTGAGGCTATCGTCGAACCACCGCCGGAGTTGGCACCTCTCAATATTGGGGCTGATCAAGCCGAGGATTGGGATTCGATCATGTGGTCGGTTTTAGGCTCAAAGAAGGAGCCTGAAGCCTCCTCTTCCACCTCTGACTCGGGGAAGGAGGTGTACTCGGCTCAAGTGGGCGATGACCAAGCTCAAAGCGATGGGCCTGTAGACCAGGGAGTCGAAGGGGACCATCGACCCACAGCTCCGCCAGTCGACTTCCCCATGATGACCCCCGACCAAATCGAAGAGCTTCATTCCGGGTTGGAGAGCCACCTCGGTATCCACCAGGCTCTCGACCTCGGGCTTGGGATCGGGATATCGGAGGGGGGAGGAGCTGGTGGGATGAATCTGTTTAAACTCGGCTTGCTCCCGTCGTCGGCGAGCGGGCGGGAAACACCTTCCATCTATTCTCAGGCTGAAACGCCTCGCGGATCTCGTGCACCTACCGTCGTGTTTCATGAGCAACTGCACTTAGCCGACGATTCCGACCAGAGGTCGGTGACGACGGCTACAGCACCTACACAGGCGGTATGTGCGGATACCGTCAAGTCGGATAATCATCCCTGGTGGAGGAGGATTTTGCGTGGTCTGAGAAAGATCCAGGAAACTATCGATACCCACAAACGCACGATGCGTTGATCATCAGTTACAGTATGTGACATATCTCTCATTGTCTTCTATGACTCGTCTTCAACAGCTGCGACCTTGATCATCAGTTTACTATTGCAACGTTCCTGATCAACCCTTGTTCTCCTTCTTTGTCTGCCTCTATGATGTTCGCTAATCTTTTCTGCGTATGGACTGCCCGTATCACTATCACTCCGTAGTCGCTATTCATAGCCCACAGGTTGGAATGCCTTGTTCGAAATATGTTAGGAAACACCCGCTCTCTTTTTCTCCTTTTCTCGTTTCTCGTTTTTCGTTTCAGATGCAATGCCGTTGGGGCTGATTGCTTTCACACTCCTTGCTTTCCGAGTTCCGTTTTTTTACTCTTTCTATCGCTTTCTGACATCGTCTACAGTCCTCTGCTCTTCGCGTATCACGGCTGGATATTTATCACATACATACATACATCCTTTACATCTTACGAACCCTCTCTTTTGTACATATGCAGACTGACTGCCCCGTTTCGAATCTATCTCCTGCGTTCAAAGGAAATCGATCAAGGTTCGCCTAGTAGCTGGCGAAAATATGTTTTCATTCAATTGGCATTTCGATATAGCTCGGATTCTAGGGTGTTCGTATCGTTCAGTCGCGTTTCAGGTATCATGTATCCTGTCAGACGTTAGATATTCCCTGTCGTATCTCGTTCATCATGCTAAAAGTCCTCATGAAGCCTCTTACGTTGAGGTTGAAGGTGACGTTCTTCAATCTTGACGACTCGACGGTGCCGAGGAACGGCTTAACTGAACGTGGGAACCAACTACTTGAATCGACCTGATGATCTGGCATGAGGCTTCAAGGTTGCGCAGTGCACTGCATTCGCCATTCTTCTCCCAAATCGCGCAGCCTTTCTTGACTTCTGGTTCGAGCTCGAGGTTGACGATGACAATGAAGCAGAGGCTCCTTCTCTTCTCTCTCTACTTCCCTTCATAGAGTCCGCACGGACCTTAGACATTTAATTCATGACGAAAGCCTGAAATTAAATCCCGATACCCCGGAAAGTCGAATTCAAGATCTAGAAGCAAATGTCCAACGAACATGCACCGCTGCTCAGGGAGCATGGCCTTGGACATTATGCCGCCCCATCTAGAAACTCTGGGGAGTCCAACCCTAGACGTCACATAGGTGTTTTTTCTGCTATATTCATTATTTTCAACCGAATCATTGGTACGGGGTACGTTTTTCGGTGATATTCAAAGCAAACACAACTAGGAAAATTGACTAGTTGTTGCTAGGATATTCGCTACACCGAGCATGATTCTGGGCCTGAGCGGGAGCGTCGGGCTGTCCTTGTAAGTCCCTCGCACGTTTCCAAGAAATTACGACAAAATCCTGAACAGAATACAAGGACGATGTGGTTGCTCGGGGCTTTGATCGCTGCTGCTGGTCTCCAGACCTACATTATTTGGGGCACCGTAAGTGGACCGCTCTCTTTTTCCGAACCGTCGGGAATGATCTCTAATCTCCTGGTCGATTTTGTCCCTACGGCGGCGACAGGCACTTCCATTGAACGGCGGTGAAAAGAATTACCTTGAGTTTCTGTTCCCAAGGCCACGACGCCTGATCACGTCCGTGTACGCTGCAAACGCCGTCATGCTCGGTAAATACCTACGTGCTCTCCGTCATTGTGGACTTTTTCACTAACTGTATACGTTTCTCCTTTAGCTTACGCCGCAGGGAACTCATTAGTGTTCGCCGAGTACGCGCTCCAAGCAATGGCCCCTGAACACGAGTCCTACGAAAATGGGGCATCTGTTCTTTCCCCTGTTCGACTAGTGGCTTTCTCATGCCTGACATTTTCGATGCTTCTTCACGGCCTTCATGTAGAGGCCGGGCTTCGTTTGCAAAATGCTCTGGGAATGTCCAAGATTATCATCCTCCTCATCGTAGTTGGGTCAGGAATCCGCGCTGCCTCAGGCAAGCTCGCACCTGGCGTAGAGCGCCCTAGAAACTTCGAAAACTGGCAAAGAATATGGGAGGGATCTCGTGGTGGTGCGACAGTCACTTGTGCCTGCCTGTATAATGTTGGTCCTCGTTTTGCCCTTTTTCGTCTAGGACAGCGCTAATCTGAAACGTGTCCAGGTGATCTGGTCATACGTCGGGTTTAGCAACGCCAACTACGCCTTGTCAGAGATGCACAACCCCGCTAGGACGCTACGAATAGCTGGGCCTGTCGCCATCGTTTCTGTTACAATATTTTACCTCGCCGCTAACCTCGCCTATCTTTTCGCCGCGACGAAGGAGGAAATTACGGGGTCGGGAAGACTCGTGGCCTCCCTGTTATTCAGGAATGTGTGGGGACCCAATACTGAGCGAGTCCTATCTGGGTTTGTCGCCCTTTCTGCCCTGGGGAATGTCCTATCGGTGGTGAGATATCCCCTTTCGTTATTAGGTGGATCCTTCCGTTGACGACGAACAGTCCTTTTCGCAGGGACGCGTCAATCAAGCTCTTGGGCGGGAGGGAATTCTCCTTTTTAGCAAAGTGTGGGCTTCGGACTGGCCGTGCAATGGACCCTTAGCAGGTCTGTCTTTACGTGAGTGGCTTTTCATACGACCAGTGAGGCCGCTGACAGGCAGCTTCGCAGATTGGGCCGTTTGCGCCCTTGTGGTGTTCGGAATCCCCGCGGGCGATGCCTATAACTTTGTTCTGAACCTTGTACGTGAACATGAACCTAAACTTTCTTTTGTTTTCCGTCGGCTTACCTTCCGTGTGAGGTCTCTTATCCACTGGCCGTAATCAATGCCACGATATCCTTTGGCCTGGTCTACCTCATCCTATCCCAGAGACGAGACTTCTCGCTTCCCTCTTCCATTGGAAAATTGTTCATGAAGACATCCGACTCTCCGTCACGGAGTCGACGCAATTCGGCGCCTTCCCGTGACCCACCTCTTTTCGCCGCTGGAGCCATAAGTATCCCAGCAGCAACGCCATCAACAATGATACCCGTTTCCACGTTCGGCTTAGCCAACGTCTTCTTGTTTTTATTTCCACTGGTCAAACCCCCAGCGGGTACCGAGCCATATCATGCTTTGCCGTATTGGACTCATGCTGCGGGAGGGTGGCTCGTTTTCCTGCTGGGGGCGCTGTACTGGCATATCTCCGGAGTTCGTGACCGCGACCAGATCTAGGGCGACCGTGGTTTGTCAATCATAGTTTCGTATTGGAACCCTGCAAGCTAATTACCAACGTTTAGGTCGTATATCATTATCACTAACAGCTCGTGTACATGCTGCCATCTCCGCCCTAATCCATTTGTCTGGTACTGTCTTCCATGTTGCAGTCGTCATTGGTTGATGGAAACTGTTCTGGGACATCTCCGATGGTATTGTTCTCGAAGGTGCGGTGATACAGGGCGTGATGACTTGACTGTGCATGATAGATAGTCCTGACGCAGAGGCGGGAATGATGGATGGAAATGGTTTCGTTGTGCCCAGGCTTATTGTATTCTTCGAGGCAAAGACCCAAAGATCGCACACATCTAACCTCTCGTCGGTACCTTCTTTTTGTGCGCCATGATTCGGGGTCTGATCGGATGATAAGCTTAGACTTGTAGGCGTTCCAAAATGCTTCAGACCAATGAGCTGAGCGACAAGACCGCGGCGGTCAAGATGGCAGGGTTCATCATTCCCCGCATGGGTTAGCTTGTAATCGCTGAGCTTTGTCCGGTTCGCTGCTTCTCGACAGAGCAGGGTTCTATGATATTTATCCCCAGGCTTCGATTGACGCCCGTTCTCGAAAAATTTCCAACGCGCTTATGCACACCCGATCGATCATGGCATAGGCCCGCATTCTATTAAGCAATTGCGTTCCTCCTACAGGCAGGTCTAGTCCCTTGCCGACGTCCATCATAATGGCATCTCGGCGGGTGTGAGAGGTGAGATAACCTCTGCGGATACAGGGTCCTGGAACCTCATTACAGGGACAGATACCAATCCAAATGGTATCCCCAGCGGACTCGAGGCGCCGTCCCCAAATAATTTCTCTTACGGCGCTTGAGGCACTTGAACTGCTTTCCACAACACCGCATCCACATACAACCACGGAATCTTTTGGCCTCACGTTACATATAACGCATACTCAACAGTCGATCGTAAATTCCCGTGCAACTGGAGTTGTCCGATGTAAGTGAAGCGAGTTATCTCAATTGACCGAAATCGACTGAATACGGTTGGCTTTGTAGATCGCTTCGGACTTATTAGGAGTTACCAGCCTCCCTGCAACACTCGAAGGCGAGTTCACAGGACTAACGTTTTCGTTAGAATAAGGTTCTTACACCGGTATTCTTATGCTGGACTTTTAGAGATGCAATTAAGGGTTCGGATCTCTGACGAAAGCCAGATGCGATCTGACCGATTCTCCTTGGGACTGAGGCACACCCATCGAAAGTTCAACTTGAATTTATTTCCTTCCCTCTTTCCCCTACTCATTCATACCTATAAATGCTCGGGCATCACAACTCTACAAGCCAACAATTCCCCTTCTACACCTCCCTGCCAGCGTACCTTTCTCCACATCCTGAACTCAACATGTCCGAAGGTGAGCATGGCCATTGTCTAGGGAGGCGTCCCTGACATCGTGCTCTCGCATCAGGAGGTTGCCTCAGGTTCAACAACGCCGTCCAGAAGTTGTTTGGAAGTACAGCAAAGGCCATCGTACTCACTTGGGAGTCGAATGACCCTGCCAGTCTTCCATGGTGTGCTTTAGCTCAGGGTAAGCGATCCGGTACCCACATTGTATTTCTGCTGCTAAAAATGTAGCTTGGCTCTGGCAAGTGATCAAGTCGGGCAGTGGACAGTCCCAACCATGGATTCTAGGGCGAGGGGCAGCGTACCAACAGCAGGTGGCCAAAGATATAGCCGCGCAACAGGCTTATGAACATCTACTTGCCAGTTACCCTCAAGAACTCAGTTAACTGGATTCATCTACCCCACCATAACCACCAGTCCAATCTCTATTTGTTATGTTCTTGATATTTCATTTTTTAACACCATCATCCTACCTGTTACTCTCACACCGTATCATACTTAATATCTAGTTTCCTTGTTGCATATTTATGGCTTGAGCTAGACCGTAGAGTAAACTAATTCTATTATTATCCGACCTTTGTGGAATCATCAGCGTTGCCCCGGGGTTTCGAGTTGCAGAGAGCTCCAAAGTTATCCGGTCGGCGAGCGACGAGCACAAGGTGGTAACGTTGAAACCAGGATCAAAATGTCCTTGTATTCAAGTTGAAGGGAGAAGAGGCTGCGTTTCACAACGATACACCACCTGATCCGACGCTCTTCCCGTAGGCTTTTGACTTGCTGTTGCGTTTCAGTCAATTGTACGGACAGCAGTCACAGCACGAGGCATGATGTTGGGCCCTCTCCGCCGAGAAACTGCTGTTTATCTCATCATGGAGCACCTGCGGAGATTTGAAGGAAGCACCATTTGTTTCCATATGGCACCCCTTCTCGAAATTAAAAGGTTGTCGTAACTTGCCAGTACCGCAAGGGTTCTTTCAGCGTCCGGTGCAAAATCCACCGAAACTCATATAGAGTTGGTTCCTGAAGCGGGCGGCGGACGTAGGTTTTCAAGCTCGCCCTTTGACAATTTCTATACCTGTGACTTGAACTCACCGCAGACCGCCGGGGGGTTCGTAAGAAGTTTCCATGGTTCCCGATCCCTTGCCAGTTCCTCGTTCAGGCGTTCACGAGTCAAGAAGAAAAAAACATCCCGATTGCAGACTGGAGATAGGGCGTGGATCTTCTTGGAGGTTTATCCTTCCACCGATATCCCTGCCGACCGTCAAATTGCATTAGACTCAGGCTGAAAGTGGATTAGAGTTCGAATAGATCCGTCGTCCGCCTGCCATCGTCAACTGATGCAAACATACGCAAGCATGCGCTTAGCGATGCGACAGCCCTCTTACCACCAATTCTTGTCCCATCCGCCAAGTCCCACCAGGCAATCAAGAATACAGCTGCACCTCAGTCGTAGCGTGGCCTTAGTGGCACAATGACCTCAGTGTGAGTATGTCTCACCGCGGATGACTGCCGAACAGAGGCTGAAGTCGTCACAGAACCCCAGTGTCTCATTGTTTCCATCTTGCGTACAGCGAGATTGGAGACACATAAAAGAACAGCACCTCCACACCTCAATTCGTTGTGCTCTCTCAAGCTACAACAATTCTTTTATCTGACATCCTCACTTTCGACGTCAATGGGTGATTACGGTGGCGGATACACACCAGGTTACGACGACAGTGGGTACTCTCGGTTTATGTTGACGAGTCCCTGTTGATATCTTATTCACCAGCTGGCTATGACCAAGGTCAATATCGTGGTCAAGGCTTCGACCCTCCGCGAGGCGAAACCGAGCGCGGACCCCGGAGGCGTGAGTGGTCACCTTTGTCAGATAGCTTTATGACTGATAAGGGACGTGTGCTGGAAGGCGGTAATTTTGACGAGAGGCAGGGGTGTGGATGGAATGACCCTCAGCGTTGTAGGTCTATCTGTGATCACCTCTGCTACAGAGGACTCAGCTGACGTATCAACCATCAGCCAACAACTGGGAGCGCCGAGGGCAACGAGAGCAGCAGGCAGGCTACGAGCGGCCTGGGGACGAATACTGTGAGCCGTTTCTCTTTTCTCCCCGCCTCATAGCTCATTTCGAATCCTGTGGCAGATGGAGACAACCAGGCTTATGGCCAAGGCGGGTTGGACTCACCTTCCATTAGCCAGTGTAAGATTGTTCTACTCCACGAAGCCTAGTTACGGACTCGGGCCATTCAGATGATACGTATGGCACTGTCGCTTATGTGCCGACCGGCGGAGGAGCTCGACGATTTAACGAGGCCCATTCCTTCAACGACCCAGCTGGTGCCTACAGTAGCAGTCAGCATGGCTTCCGTGACGAAAGCGGGGTGCAATGTGAGTGTTATACTATCATTATTTCTGCGTCTCATCAACCTGGTCTGCCCAGATGGCAATCGTGCCGGAGATTACGAGAACTCTCAGAATCAGTACGGTGAACCTCGCTATGGGCAAGGCGGCACCACCGAGCACAGTGAGCTTGTTGTGATTCATCCCTTTCGCCGTATTGACAATCTCGCAGGTCATCACAGCACCGGGATGCTAGGAAAGGCGAAAGAGGCAGCGAAGGAATTGAAGGATCGCCTTTGATTAAACCGAACTTTGTAACATCTGCGTAAATCATGTTATTTATCCCGATGGTTCGAGGAAATAAGACAATAACTCACACCACACGGTCATTATGCCGACGACCGACACCCAGAGTTCTAACGAAGGTGATACTCAGTCTTGGTTGTTTTCGAAATCTAACATGCTCCCACAGCCGCGCGCTGGCGTCGGATGAATTGTCAGGTTGAACTTCATCGGGTACAGCGTTTTCATATGGGACCGTGTACGACATAAGTCAACCTATGGCGCGTTGCGCAAAGATGGGTTGGTAAGGCGGCAATGAGACGGTAAGCTACATCCTTACGCCTCGCCTCTGGACGGGTTGCGCCCGCCGCTTCATCTCACATCTAGGAATTTACGCCATGAGAGCACTGGTTGTCGGTAATGCCGCGAGTACAAATTTGATTCATAACCCGTAACGTGCTATCCCATACCCTACATACGTGAGTACAGACAACAGGACGCTACAACCGACGCCCGCTGAATCAATCCTAGGAGAAACCATGATCAACAAGTTGGCCCACACGAGCTGGAGCTGACTAGAGACCCACCAATCCTAGCATCATCTTGATGCGCGTTCCCAACGAGATTTTCAGCTCTCCGATCTGCTGGACTAGGGACCCGAGGCGCTCACGACGATCTTGGCTACTCGACAACTCTGTCTCATGCAGTAATTCCTCCAGCTTGCTTCTGAGCTGCTTGGCTGCTTCCGTCTGTTGAAACCTTTTGTTCCTTGTCACGAGCTGATCCTGGAGGCTGAGTATTACCCCGTCAATCTTCGACTGCGCCATCTTCTCCAAGATCGCCTTGATAATACTCCGTGCAGAGTCGGCATTGTCATAGAGGCGCATCATTTTCGCCTTTGCCTCTGCGCCCTGGGAATTTCGAAGTAGGTTCGTCCAAAAGGTTTCTACGAGCTCTTTCTCTCGACCAGCACCTGTGGCCTCAGGGCAGAGGTTCCATTTCGTTGTGGCAAGAATGACTTTGGAAAGTCCCTCGTCGCCACAGATCTTGTGGAACACTTTGACGTTAGAGCAATCGTTCTGGGTCATACGGCCCGGATAGATTGGGTGGATGTAGACGATCCCAGCGACTTTCATTTTGAAGCCGTATCTATGATGCATCCCGTGAGCAAACAATTTGACACTGAAAATGCGCACTCACGAAGCGACAAGCCAGACGGCGATGCGACGAAGAATTTCTGAGTCGCTCATTTCGGTGTCATCAAACCCGGGAGTGTCGAGCAAAACCACTCGACAGTGGGCTTCTAATTGATAACGAGTTGCCCAATGCGCCGGGATAGGCATGGTATAATGCGCCAAATGGTCAGTGCAAGACTGAAATGCATCGCTCACGGTCGCGACAGGGCGTTGCAAGACGTTATTCACAAACTTTGCCCCTCTTAGCGTCAGCTCCGTCTCAGGTAGCAGGAACTTACAGTACTCTTCCCAGCTCCAGTCTGACCCATGATGCTGAGATCGGGTGAGAATTTCGATCCACTCCTTGCAAAAAACAACCCAGGGCGTACGGAATAACGATATCGTCTGGCAGCAACTCATTTGCTTTCAAAACAACATCTCCCTTTCTCCGGATTCTATCGAGGGCAGACTTTCTAGGCATAGTAATGGCAATGATGGTGGGGAGGACTGGGTGCTGCTAATGCGTCACACTCAGTAAGTTCTCTTATCACGACATAGTATTTGGCTCTGACGTACGAAGAACATGCTCCAGTCTCCAGAGCACGTTGAAACGCGAAGACGACGACACGGAACCGGTAAGGTTAAAGTTGCATCATGGGCGCGCCTTGAGGCGATCCTCGTGAGCAATTGAACTCTGCTCTATGGTATACTACGCCTGAACGAGACAGATCAAAAATGCGTTTGGGTCATTCACCCACCAGGCAGTGTACGAAACCTCCGCTGAATGAAGACCTCTGGAACCGGGATATTGGTGACAGACACTGCCTCGCGGCGGTGTTATTGAATTGACGGGTGCTCTAGCTCGTCAACAATCCAGAGGAGCGGGTGAGTGAGTGCGTATGGGAGGTAGAGCTGTATATTCAACGTGCTGACCGTGAGTCTTGGCGTACTTGCTGAACTCAAATTCAATGGCTTTCACCGCGCTTCAGGTTCTCGTGGTGCATAAAATAACCGGTCCTCGCGGCGTGATTTCCTGACGCTCGATCGACCTATTTCACCGCATAGTACTCTAAGAACCAGCGCATCGTACGCACCCAGCCAATCATCCCCATTTCCAAAAGTCTTCCCCTCGGTCCCTTGAACGAAACGTACGCATGCCCGGGCGATTTAACATTCACCAAGCGGGGTGCATGAGGGAGGGAGATGTGTACCTGGATCCAAAAACTTGCCAATTCAAATCCGGTGACCTCGTAATCCCGTAAGTGAGCAGTACCTTGTCCAGTCTAAGGCATCGAAGCTGAAGCGTGCGCTATGTCAGTGTGATGGGTTCCACTGGGGCCGGGAAGAGTACAGTGAGTTTCGTGGATGCATTAGGGAAATTACTGAGGAAGGTCACATCTATTGCGACAGTTCATCAACAACGTCTTAGACCATCTAGACCCGCGATCGGACAAACGCGCTAAAGCTGAGGACACAATGGGATCATGCACTGAGAAAGTGGCGCACTACGCGGTCGACCTTCCTGAAGACATCCTCCAGCGATCCAGGGAAGTACGAGGTCGAAATCGCCGGCTCATCTTAGTCGACACGCCAGGCTTTGGCCGGATAAAGCCTCCCTCCGAGGAGCCGGGAAGAGGGGAGGGAGACGAGGAGGTTTCCAGGCAGATCGCGGTATGGCTCGCATCCTCGTCCGTTGTTTCCCCTTTCAATCGAGCTCTCCGCTGTTTAATGACTAGTCCCAACGCTCGCAGATATGGGATTGGCCTCGAGGTTGCTGGAGTTGTGTACGTGCATGCCATTGGTGTAGGGCGAATGTCTGCAAGTCATGCCTCTGGCTTGGGTTTTGTGCGGGCAATGTGCGGCGAGGCTGCGTTCGGTAGCGTCGTATTTGCAACTACGAGATCAGAGCTCTGCAAACAGCCCGATGAGCTCACGAGGCGAAAGAATGAACTCCGCAACAACTTCTGGAAGGACTGGCTTGATGGTGGTGCCACTATGTATCCTCTGGAAAACACGCCCCATTCGGCTTACGAAGTGGTGAAGACAGTGATCCGTCGCATGTCCGAGTCTGACTCTCCCGCGGGGACAGTCCTTCTACTCCAGCGACAGATCGTAGACGATGGGAGAACGTACGCAGAAACGCGTGTTGGGTGCATAACGACCAAACGGCGTGGATTATCCCTAATTGAAAAGTTGGTCCTCATGTTTAGACGCTTGCTTAGACGTCCGGAACGAGAGAACACTTAACTTTATTTGTTTCGTTCTTGCTAGGTACGGTGTGCAAGTCTGTTGAGTGTACTTCTGTAGAGTAGTTGGCACGGGATTTAAATAAAACGCGGTGGAGGCCGACGGCTTAATGGGGTCCAAGTCTGAGCAAGCTACTGCACTTGGGATATGTGGGCCGATACAGGGCACGGCAAGCAACGAGGCATTCTCCGGCCGAAGGTGAATTGCAGATGCCGTGTGTATAGTTTGGGCGCAACCCCCCCTTGCAAAACCCCTGGGCTGCATGCCTCGGTAATATAACGATTGGGTCAGCCACGAAAGTTGAGCTCAATCTTCTCATCACTTCGAGGTGACATTGACATTGTCTGTAGGAAAGCTGACGTATCTACAGTTTACAATCACAGCGTAGGAGGCTAGCCATTAACATCTTGACGAAAATGACCGATCAGGTCAAGCGTGTTGGGCCAAGCCCACACCACAAGCCGCTGTCCCCAACAGATATGTCGTCCCTGCTTTCCCCCCACCGAGCACACCGCTCCAGGACGGGTTCAAGTATCGCCCACGCCGAGTCAGATGTATTGTTGTGTCGCCTAACATTCTTGCCAATGAACATGTCTTTGAGTTCACGTTCTCGAGTGAGTATCTGCTCCGAGCTCTCAGTGGCATCCGAAACCTTGGGCAAGAGATCCCATTTCGTCGTCACCACAACTAAATTCGCGGCCGTACCCTTACCACAACACTTCTGGAGGAGGGGGACCAGGTTCTTCAGACTGTTTTCCGGTTTGCCATTAGGCCATGCCGCTTGACATACGTAAATAAACCCCCCAATACGACAGTGCTTGTCGAAAGATCTATAACGAATGTCGTGTCAATATTGTTGTCGCTTCCAGATTTCAAGCATTTGAGGGCGACTCACGAGGATTTGAGCCACGTTTTGACTGCTTCGACACTTTTCGGAACATCGTTGTCATCATCGAATCCTGGCGTATCTACAAGAATGAGGCCCCTTCCTTTGAGCCATCCTGGCAGGTTCAGGCTCGGGTTCCTCGGTGGATCGATTGTCATTTGGTAAGCTCTAGCTTGACTAGTGCAGGCGGCGAAAGAGTCTGCGGCCTTTGCTTGATCTCCTCTGAGGATTCGGTTGATAAACTTTTTAAACGGAAGATCAGCTGCTCTGGAAGAAGAATGAAGACGTGGTGAAAAGACTACCGTGCTCTTTCCATTTCCGACAGGGCCAAATACGCTAGTGACCGCCTGAGAATCGGGGTAACAAATTCAAAGGAAGGGGAACGGTACTCACAGTATTACTACGTCGTCCGGTTTCGGGTTCATAGTAGGATGGGGAATCAAGGGGGGTTGGGGGTTGGGTTATGATGAGGGCGCTCGTCCCTATGACCGAATCACAATTTATAAACCATGCCAGAAACGTGGTCCAATTCAGATAGGCAAAATGAGAGGGCCTCGATGCATCAATATGGGGGATACGTCAGACTGACAGTTTGCACGTGTCAAGAGAACATCGTGGTGAGCAACAAGGTGTTGCGCTGCACGATTCGACGGCCGTCGAGCTGACACATGTCGAGCTCTGAGCTGTAGCCAGACAGGAAGGGCGAAGGGAAGAGCAGGTCCAACAATCCACGCAATGGCAAATGAAGGCGGTCCCCCCTTATCCAAAGGTGATCCTGGCTGCTTCCAGCGAGAAGAAGCTATCGTCCTGGAGTTAAGTAGAGGTGGCCTAGCTCTCCCATTCCTTCGCTGACGCGGAAGTGACAGTAGGGGGGCAGTCGTTAAAGGTGGATTGCTATGTCGTCCAACTGCGCAAACACGAAGAACGGGGGCTTCTGATTTGAAATCCGGAACCCGTCAGCTGGTGCGCAGCAAAGGGGGTGGGTGTGAGGAGGCGATCTGTTACCAATATCTCTCTGACTTACCGGGCTACGACGACAGTGAGAAGCCCCGAGCTGGGGTTTTGATCGTGTTGCCGCCGTTTGTCATTTAACCGGGCTGATAACTCGTCAGGCATTTTCATGCATGAACTATCAAAAGAAGCCAAAATGCCTCGGAACCCTGCCACACATGAAGCATCGGCTACTGCTGACAGGTTCGGTCTTTATCGTCACCCCCGCTACGAACGCGCTAGCTGAGGTTCTGTCAGCCGATGGTAGGGACGAGAAAAACGAGGATTGGGCGCTCATGAGCACCCCAGGTGAAACTTGTGCCCAGCGCGGCCTATTGAACACGAACTCAGTCGGAGTCCATCAACCCTGCGTTCAAAGGAACAAATCCGGTGTTCTCACGGAATATGATAATCCTAGATTGAAATTGCAACTACGCCGGCTTCCAAAACCACTCACTTTGACTCCCAATGGGCAGCGTGACAGAGAAAGGACGGAATTTACGACTAAACCTTGCTAAATTCATATTCGGGAGGCTCTACAGTATGGGCAGTCGCAAGACGCCAAGGTGGTCCCATTCCGTTCCTCAATCAGTACCTGACCGAGTTCAGCCCTACTACCTCTCCATACCCATTATGAGCTTTTTGAAACTGGAGACTCCCCTTTCTAAAAGAGACTCGCCCCGCGGTTTGATCAGGAGTGCTGCATCCGTCTTCAAAAACGATTTTCTCTCATCCACGATCTGGTGCTGAAGCAGAAGCACCGTTCCCGTCGAGGGTAGCGTGTGTTCGATTATCTTCTTGACAACCTCCAGTGCCGAGTTCGGACATCTGTCCAAGCGGACCATAGCAGCGGCTTGAGATCCGCTGAGCATCGAACGCCAGAAGTGGTCGCGGAGCTCGCCTTCTCTTTGAGCTGGGGGGTCCGGTTTCTTGTACATGTCCCATCCCGTTGTAGCCAGAACGACGTTAGGGAACGGTTTTTCCCCACATATTTTCTTGAAGATCTCTAGTCCTGAGGCTTGACTTTCTGTCATCCGCCCCGTCGCAATGCTCTGGATATAGACGACTCCAGCAACCTTGACTCCCTCACCATATCTAGGATTGTTGCCAAAAGGCGTTAGTCGTGAAGTCAAATGCAAAAGATGGAAAGACGGACGAGGATGCTAGCCATACAGCGATTCGTCGAAGAATCTCCTCATTGGTCAACGAGCTGTGGTCAAACCCTGGAGTGTCAACCAAGACGAGGCGACGATTTTGTACGTCGACGTTTGGAAAGAGCTCTGGCGGAATGTCAGCCAAGTAGTGCGCCACCTTGGACGTGCAAGTCATGTATGCGTCGTCCACTGGTGCTTGAGGCTCTGACCGCAAAGCCTCGAGGACGTTGTTGATGAACTAACAACGAAACTAGGGTGAGTTGACTTTGCAAACCTGGCCTCTAGGTCACGCAAATCCCACCGTGCTCTTTCCAGAACCAGTAGAGCCCATAACACTGAGAAAAAACCATTCAGCCAGTAACTTTTCGAAGGGTTCGGAAGGACGCACGGAATTACAATGTCGTCGGCTCTAGCCTGGTCCTTGTCCAAAAAGACGTCATCAACTTTCGTCCACTTCGCTTTTTGAACGTTATAGGGTTTGGGCATGCTTGGCTGAGAGGAAGTACTAGAGGTCGCTGACAAGAGTGGTCGCACAATTTAAGAGTCAGGACGATGAAATCTCCAGATGTTTCGCGAGGAATTTGGAACGTGCTTCTGGCCAGTAGTATCACAAATACTATTAAAGGCGTCGATGCATTGTCTGTTGCACGTTGTCCTGGTCTATAGTGGCGGGTCTCTGTCTCAACGTCAAATGAAATACAGTCCGCTATGGAACCTGATCACCGGGTCCTGGAATCCGCTTTGAATCATTCCCATGGCTCATGAAGAAAGACCCCTCAACGATGGAAAGCCGAAGCCTTTGACCACCATGCTACGATCTTCGCTTAAAATGGTTGCACGAAATCGAATTGCCATACCATCGGAAGGGAGACATTGGTTCAAGATCAGAAAGTCTTCAGCCTCCAAATAATTCAGTCTGCCTCAAATAAGTGTGAAACGCTCTCGACTCCGGGTTTCGAGCCTGACTTGTTCCTCGACCAAGTTCTAAAAGACGACATCGCTTTCCGATTGAGTATCACCTTTCACAAGAAGCTGCCGTCAGGAATCGGCCGACTCGAAGGATGATTGGAATCGTTTGAGAGGCGCCGCATGATCGCGTTTCTCCAGTCCGTCATATTGCACCAAATGTCCCTCCAGGCTCCCTAGATCCAGGGCCAGCCCAGACAGATCGAGACAAATGTCCCGAGTGACACTAAGGAAGTTCCTTCACAGGTCTTTCGGATCCTTTCCACAGAGCACGTAATACTCAATAGGGTCGCTTGACCGTTCGTTCCTCGTCATGCGATCGTTTGGGGGACGCTCAGGCGGAACTTTCAAGGCAAAGAGGCTTACAGAATGCTCAAATTAAATTAAAGAACATCACATTAATAGGAGCCATCGACCCAAAGCGGTCGGCCATTCGAACGCTGGCCTCACATTAGGCCTAAGAGAAACGGTGACTCGGATTAGTGGATCGGTCCACATCGAGTTGGAAACAATTTAGCACCCACCAGCCCTAGCATAGCCTTGATGCGAGCTCCCAGCGGAATCTTCAGCTCGCTAACCTGCTGCATGAGGGATCTGAGGCGCTCGCGGCGGCTTTCGCTGCTCGATGATCCCGACTCTTTGAGTAAATCTAGTAGCTTTTTCCTGAGCTCCACCGCGGCGTCCGTCTGCTGAAACTTCTTGCCCATCTTCATGAGCTGGTCCTGAATATTGAGTATTCCCGAATCGAGGTCCGTATCCGACACTCCTTCCAAAATTCTCTCGACAATCCGCTGTGCTCCTTCCTTTGAATCGTGCAGGCGCATCATTTGCGCTCTCCCCTGTTCTGCCTGGCGGTTGGGAGGCGAATCCTTTCCCTGAGTAGCCTTAGGATCAATAAGTAAGTTCGTCCAAAAGTTGGCGACCAGCTCTCCCTCTCGCTTATCGCCTGTTTCGGGAGGACAAATGTCCCATCGAGTCGTGGCGAGAACGACTTTGGATAAGCCACCTTCGCCACAGATGTTTCGGAAAACTTTAACGTTGGAGCAATCATTTCTCGTCATACGGTTCGGATAGATAGGATGGACGTAGACAATGCCGGCCACCTTCATGTCCAAGTTGTATCTACGAGAGATCCTGTAATCAAGCAATGTATTACATCGGAAGGGGGCTGGTACTCACGAAGCTGCAAGCCAAACGGCAATGCGACGGAGAATTTCTGAGTCGCTCACACTCGTGTCGTCGAACCCTGGAGTGTCCACCAAGACCACTCGACGCTCAGCGTCCAATTTGTATTGAGTCTGCCACTCCGGTAGAAGCGGCACAATGTAATGGGCCAGTTGCACTGTACAAGACTTGAATCCATCGCTAGTGGGAGCGTTCTGACCGTCCGCGCCATGGTGAATCTTGAGGACGTTATTGACGAACTGTGACAGACTGAACACTAGCTTCGTCTCGAGTTAACTGGGCGCTGCTTACTGTACTCTTCCCAGACCCAGTCTGTCCCATGATGCTTGCGGCGAGTGAGTGTCATGGAAACCTTTGAGAAAGTAAAAGAAAGCGTACGGTATAACAATGTCGTCTGGTTTTAGCTCACTGCCATCCGCGAGTGTATCCCCTTTTCTTGTTATTTTCTCGAGATAATTTTTCTTGGGGATGACAGGCATGACGATGGAGATGATACCGACAATCTGGAGCTGAAACTGTCTCAAACGCAAGGGAGGTATCTCCCGCCTTTTTGTGAGGTTAGAGAAACTGGGTGTGTAAGGTCCTGAGGTTGTTACGGGCCAATCCGCTGACTGCCAACCCAATGTACTGACCGCAATGAGGCAACCACGATGCCCACGGTGCTCACGAATGAATCAAGATCCGTTGCATCATAGATTCGCCTCGAGGCGAGCCTGGCGAAGGCACATCCTCGACAGGAAAGACCGGGATGTCTTCCCTCGCAGTTCCCCCCTCAAGCACCCACGAGGCGAATGTTTGGCTTCTTTTCTGGTTCCGAATCAGGTGGCCTCGTCACAGTTTTGTCCCTTATCAGACGAAACGTTGCGTTTGATATTTGTTTAGTTTGCAAACAAACATGCTCCCGCACCATACCACATCTGGGGTCACGACCAGAATTCGGTAATAAATCTGAGGGTCATCGCGACTTGCCTCTATTTCCTAAAGTCAAACATCCCATATCTGAGTGTTTGGCCAACTTAACAAATAAATATCAAAAGGGAGAAAACGTGTGATCTGGTCTATCGATTCGCAATTAGCTGTCATCGAGTCTCCCGTAGCCAGACCAAACGAGTTCGTGTCTTTAGGATGTTGAATCCAACACTCATCTATTCTATGAGCATGACCCGAACAGTCACGGACTCATAGGGGACAAACCAGGTCGGCGTCAAATCGTTCCGAGCCAGCTGCAAGATGTTCTGGTCGTTTGTAGCCAGCCCTATAGCTATTGAAACCATGCATGAAGGGACGGTAAAACTGAACTGTTGACATGGGTTGTGCTGGTTGAGGTTTGACGGTGCACGGTCCAAACAGTAGGAATGGCTAAAGGTAAGCATGTCCACACCATTGACAAGGCGGACGCAGAGCTGCAACCTGCTACACGCAGACATACTTGGTTCTTTTGATCGCAATCGCTATGTCAAGGGCTTCGCTTTGATTTACGACGGCCAACCGCAGGGTCGTGTCTAGCGCGTGCATAACGTCAAGCGGCGTGGTGTTTCCAGAGGTAGGGGATAGTTAGTCGACGGTCACAGTCTACAGAAGGTCCCCTTAATAGGCCGCAGGTGTCTCAGACCCCAACACAGCCCACCACATGCTGAGCTCATTTAAGAGGCCTGTAACTCGGCGCTTCGCTGGCTGTGACGAGTCTGTGACAGCTTCACCAACTTGAAGATGCCTCATTCAATGACTCATTGCGATTGCGCAGCCTTTGTGACACTATGAGAATATAAGCGGCTTCTGTCGTGAGCCTCCCTTCCAGATTTTGCCCACGCCGTTCTTGAAATGCACCGCCGATTTATTCTCGACGCTCTCAAGGAGCAGAATGACAGCTATCTGCTACCTGGTGTTGGAAGTGCAACCGATATAGTGATTCTGTACGTCCCTCTCCTAGAGGTCGAAAGAACGTCTTCTAATGCGTAATGCTGACTAGGGTTATGGGCCCGACAGGCGTCGGCAAAAGTACTGTGAGGGGCTTCCTTTGCCTGGGAGGCCAGAAGCGTGTTGACCCGAGTAGTTCATAAATAATGTTCTTGGGAAAGCAAATGCTCCAGTCAGCGACGGGTTCAAGTCGTGCACCACACAGGTGGCTCATTACTTCATTGATCCACCTGATGATTTGGTCGAAGAGTTTGGAATCGGCGATTGAAGAATAGTTCTGGTGGACACGCCGAGCTTTGACGATACTGAGCTCTCAGACTTGGAGATCCTCCGCCGGATTGCTGTCTGGCTCGCTTCTGCGTGAGTTGCCGGTGTCGTGAGCCAAGTCGATGTGATTAACATCCTTTCTTCAGATACGACTCCAACATGAGCATTGGGGGTATTCTCTACCTTTATCCGGTTCACCCTCGAGAGATGACGCGCATTGACCGTTCAAATGTCAAGGTATTCCAGAAAATATGCGGGACACAAGCTCTATCGAGGGTCATCCTAGCGACAACTCGATGGGATATCTGCCCGCCTGAAAGCGGCGAAAAGCGGAGTAAGGCGCTTGCCGATGCATTCTGGGACGATACATCCACACCTCCAGCCAATCAGGAAGTAGCATCTCTTTGGAACTCCAGAGAGTCTGCTGTGGATCTCATTATGGCACGAATAGTGTGCAGAAATTAACCCAAAGATTTTGCACTTTTTTGGTACATCTTGATGTTGTTTTGGTACATCCGAGATGCTAGTACATGACCCAAAGGGGTGCATCCTATCTCATGAGTTGGAAACAAGTGCACCCCGGTAGCTCATTGCAGGTACACGGTAAGATATATGTTCACAAATGCGTACAGGTAATGATTTATTCCATTTTGCTCGATTTATTTGCTATTTCTCGGCCGGAAGGCGGATCGTGCGATCGTGATGGAGCATCAACCTGCCGAACCTCAGCCTCCCCGGTCCTCCCGCTCCCCCAGAGCTTCCTCGCGACTAAACGAGCAACGAGGAGGCCATAGCTACCTGGCTTACCACAGGTACGTACCCTTCCTTACTGTGAGCTCAGGGACCAGAAAAAGGGCTCATGACACGCAGTAAAGTCGCGGGCGGGAATATGAGGCTCGGAGTGATTTGAGTGATGCGGCCGTGCAGAGATGGGCGGCACGCCGGACTTTCTGAGTCCAACCATGTCCCTCATCTGCGTCAAGTGGATGTTGTACTCATCTATGGAATGTACCAAAAATGGTGGTTGCTGAGGGATGTCCCAGATTCCAGCCCCCATGTACCACAATTCGGCTGATTGCTTGAGGATGTACCAAAGTTTGGAACAAAACGCGTTGAGATGTCCCGCAAATTAATTTTTGCACAATATTCACCCCATATCTCATCAAACTTCAAGTCTTACGGCGGGGTGCATGTGACGGCATCATACTCACTATTCAACGCCAGATTGTTGATGAATGCCAAAAGCTCCGGAACACCGATGCTGCACAGGAGATGCGTCAACAACTAGATACACTAGGGGCAAGTACCTGTCCAATTGCCTCCTGGCATTGGAAAACCACTTATTAATCCCCACTTGTGCTTGCAATCTGTCCTATGCCGGTAAATAAATTGAAATTGAGCGGCTCGTCGGGAGATTTCAAACAAGCTGAACCAGTCGGCCGTCTGCCCTTGTATTCTTGGTTTATGGATTGGGAACAAGGTCCGAATTCAACGTTTGAAAGGAGGAGCTGGAGCTGAACCGGCTCTCCGAATCGCTTTATGTAATCCGTCGTGAGATATCGGAACCACGAGCGCTCAGTTTGTCTGTACCAGCCAACAACGACAACAACGACTATCTCCTTGTCTTAACAGCGTGGCTCTGCTGTACAGAATGGCCTTGTCGTTTCAAAATACAAAGAAGTCGCCACACCCAGAGCATCAGGCTCAACTTTCCCGTCGTTCAGTCTTGACTCTTGAATCTTCGGCAATTTTGACGTGCCTTGCCCTTTGCTCTTACGCTTCCTCTGCTACCTCGCGCCCCTCCAACTTTGCTTTGAGCTCGCATTTCACAAAGGGAATAACTTCGAATCGAGAAGTACTGTTGCCCCGGCTTTTACCCTTATGCTGCCTGCGGATGGAAATGTTGCTCCAAACCTTCCTGACCCTCAACAAGCTCAGCTTCTTGAGCAGTTGTTTGAGTCTCGGCTGCAAGAGGAGCTCGCAAAAAGGGATATCAATCATCAAGCCCATCTTCAGCAGCAGATTTCGGCTCTCTCTGACCAGTACAACCAGCAATGGACCACACAAAACACAGCCGAGACGGTCCAGCGCGAGTCGGAGCACCAAGCTCAACTTCAGCAGCAGTTCAACCAATTGACCGAGCAGTACCATGCTCAATGGACAACCCAGGAGGCTACCCTTCGTGCAGAGCAGCAGAAGAGGGAGCAAGAGCTTTTGGATCGCCTTCGCAAACTGGAGGAACAAGTTAGCAGGTGCGCACTATGTGTCTCCTCATCGTCGATTGCTGCCAGCTGGTATACTGATTAATGAATACGACCTTTCCAGTTCATCTCGACAGATCGATAACGCTCTCCCAGCTATTCAGCCAGTTTCTCATCGACGAGCTGCATCTACATCCTCTCGGTCATCGAGGGCTGGCCCTGTGCCCTCACCCCGTCATCCCCGGTCTGCTGCACCATCACGTACAGTCTCTCGTGCATCTAGTCCAACGCGAGGACGTCCGCGTGCTTATAAATCAACCCAATCGAGTCGTACACCTGCTCGGTCCAGGCAAGCAAGTGTCGCCGCTCCTAATGCCGACGACGATTCCGAAGATGAGAGGAAGCGGAAACCATATCAGCTTCTGACAAGGGATGTTCCAAAGGACTGTAAGAATGTCCAGGTGCGTTCTCAGCCTTATCGTTTCGCTGTACTGTACTCATTTTTCTGAAATATCATCAGGCTGCGCTAACGCTTCACATACGCATCCTCTGGGGCTTGACCGACACAAAGGCGCTTCCCGGGAAGCCTTCTGCTGATATCATCAAGAGGTTCGATGAGCGGTTTGCAACAACAGATGCTATCAGTAATCAGAAGCACTCCAACTCTCTCCTGATTTCGGTCAACCATGTTCGCGGAGCATTCTTCCTTTCAACAACCACCCATGCAAGAAATACCCTTGTCAACACGATCCGAAAAATGGAGGAACATATCATCCAATATATCGACTCATATCTCGCACGATTTGGCCTTGAAGAATGGCGCCCCGATTTCGCCCAGAGCCCATATTCTCTGTATAACGCCACTCTTCGAATCATCGCCCTCGACACGTTCAAACAGGCCCTTGTCTCGCATGCATACGCATTCCTCAAGCCCAACCTTGCATATGCCAACGACACCAACATGCTGGTCAAGCTTTACGACCACATTGTTCACTTTTATTTCCAAGGGCGTTACACCCGAGATGCGAGAAACCCCGGGGCAGTTCAGGCAGTTGATGACGCAAACTCGGTTTATCGGAACCGTGCTAGGGTACGTTCAAGTTCTGCATTGAGGAGCTGGAATCCGAGTCCTGACCTACCGATTTCAGCTGGCAAAAGCCCGCAGGAAGTGGTTGACTGACAACGGCTATCCACGCCGCTACCGCGAGTTGATCACTCCCAAAGCAACTTCTGACGACGAGCGAGACCCTGAACAGAGGAAGATCAATGGCCGACCTCTCTACTTTATCAAAGCCCGCCCCGAACGCTCCGCCAAAGTGACTCGATTTCTCCGAATCCTCGATGCTAAGCGTGAAGCAAGTGCTCGTGTAGATCCTGACCGCCGCTGGAAGGAACGTGTTCGCCAGGAGCCCGCTACCGTGATCCCTACCGCATTCCCGAGCATCCCTAAACACATGCCAGTCGACTACTTTGATCCCAACTACTTCAACCACCTCCCACCGAAGCTCCGTGCTAAGGCTGCGGTCTATCGTGTGGCTCTTCTTCCAGAAGTCGAAGACTCGTTCAGCGGATGTGCAGATGAAAAGCTCACTGATCTTGCATTTGACGAGATATATGCTGCTACTGTTGCGGCCCCGTATCAGATGGTTGATGATATTGATTTGATTTTAGCTGATTCGGAGGAGGAAGAGCACGACGACGATGTACTCAATGCAGAAGAGGAGGAAGAGGAAGAGGACTTTTACGAGGATGAAGATGCCGCACTTCAGAGGGGTGATAGCGCTATTCTCGAGGATGCGCCTTCCTTCTGATTTCGATGATTTGAGACGATTTATTCTTTCTTTTTTTCAACTCGCAAGATTCATTGTCTAGGCGGACAACAAATCCACCTTTGACTGACTGTCCCATGTGATTAATGATTGAATCCACTGTCTGCAATATACCGTGTTCATTAGTTCGTAACTCCAGAACGTGAATTTATGAGCACATCTCGAATCCTCTATTCAGCTCTCCTACATTCAGTGAATAGATTCTCACTCGATTTTGCTCTCCTATAATTCATCTTTCATCATTAACAGCCTTCCTTCGAACGCAGTACAGTCGGAATTCATTCTGATTGAGAATAATTTGAGCCACTCGACTATCTGATTCTATCGCTCTCTATGTAAACTATTGATAATTACAATTGTTGGTCTAGAGATACCAAAAGTGCCTGCTGGTCTGCGGTAGAACGGCACATGGCCAAGTATTGCGTTGGCCTCAGCGATGACGAGACTGTCGTTGGAATATGGCTCATCATACACAATATTGGCAAGAAATCCAGGTCGTGATCTGTACGGACTTGTCAGTTCATCCACCGCATTCAATGGAGAGTGCGGGGCAATGACGAAAAACACCCGAACCCGTCCTTCGACAACTTGCTCAAAAATCATGTCAATAAAACCTGCCCCAATAGCACCTTCCTCGTTGTGGTAGCTGACGGAGCTGTTACCATGATGCGCATCGTAAGTTGAATATGAGCGGTTGCCTTTCTTGACGTGCTTTCGCAATTGTGCATAATCCGAAAGAATCTGAGCGTCGGCTGGGTGTGGAATGAGAGAGCGATGTCGGAATTCTGACTGAAGGCTGAATTTGGAAAGGTATGAAAGAAGTTTTGCGTAGATGTGCTCTGGTAGCTGGCTTCCACTACCATTGAATGTGGCAGCTTCTTCCTCCGACAGCATGCTATTATCCATGTTCTTGCTGGTGCTCGTATTGGTGAAGCTCTGGAAGATGTTGGTTGCGGCTGAGAAGAGAGGGTTCAAAGCCAAATCCGTTGCTGTACGTTCAAATATGGCAGCTAACCGGCCGCGGCGACAGATGTTTCTCAGCATCGTAAAGTCAAGCTCCCATAGATGATTGTTGGTCTTGATTCGCTGAAGTGTTCCATTATGAGTCTCGTAAGGATACTCACTGACTTGGATGAGTGGCCCCCAAAACTTCAAGAGGTCTGCATTATGCATTGCATAGTGGTGATTGGGGCGTGATTTAGAATAGGGGAAGATATCCTTTACCGAACGGCGATAGAGAATGTAGTGTTGCAAGTAGCGGTCTGCCTCGTCGTTTGAAGTTGAATGCGAACAGATGATGTTGGTGCACGTAACAAGGTGCTCGAAGTTGTCTAATAGATCCAGCTTTCGTTTTGACCCATCGGCGAGCCAAATCTCTGGGAGGATGAGTGGCAAAAAGACTGAGAATAGAATAAGCCATTGGTCTGCCTTGAGTTTCCCATGCGATGACTGCCCAAGGTTGGTAGGCGGTCTTGCCACCCAGCTCGGAACTACAACATCAGATAGACACATGTGAATGACCGTCATTTCGCTAGCATTAAAGATCTTGGGTGCATTGGCAACATTCTCTTCGATTTCTTGATCATCTTGCTCTGCCGTTGCCTCATCGAGTAAAAATTCGCCTCCGTCATCACTGTCTGAGCTTAGTTCTCCATCGTTGCAAAAGTCACAGTCCACCTCCATAAGATGAACGGCAGGTGTGTTCTGGCGCTTAGAGAACTGAGGTGTATCAGAGTGCTGCTGGCTCTCGAGGTGCAGCTGCTGAAGCTCGTCTTCGTGGATTCCAAAATCGTTTTCTGGGTCCGAGGTTGATGAAAGATCATCACTTTTGGCCCCCGACGTTGGGTCGTTCTCTAAATTAACCAACTTCTGTGCTTTGGTCTTTTCTGAGTCGACAGTCGCCACACCAATACCCCAGAGAACTCGTGCGTGATGCTGGAGGATGCCTTCAATCCAGTTATGCATCAAACCCAGAACTGTATGTCGGACTGGATCTCGGTATCCAAGAAGGTGAAGCGATGACCAGCGAACACCCTTGCTTCGGAACAACGACTCTCTCTCTTTCTTTGTCGTAGCCTCTTGCCAGGATTGAGCTGCCACTGTGACGTCGGTGCCAATTCGTGGAAGGAAATGTGCTGGATCAAGCTCCTCGATGTTGTCCTTGTGAAGATAGCAGAATGCGCAGAAATGCAGATTTGAGCCAACGCCTGCAAAGCCCATTGCCTTCCGCATTGCAGGAATATCCCCGATTGCTGGAAGTATCCCGACTCTGATGTGGACGCCGTCAGGGTGGTTGTACGTGCGGAAAGGTTTGCCAACTCGATAAAGATGATCGAAACGATCAATAATGGGGTCGACGAGATTGGTGATAGTCACGATATTGGGTTCACGAGGGGGCGGAGTGATCCCTGCAAAGAACGTGTTCTCAGGGAGATGCCGCACTTCATAAGGCAAGTTCAAGCAAAAAAGCATAATCGCCCCACAGGACACGGTCTTCCCAGCGATCTTGTTGGTCAGGGGATTAAACCAGTCAATGAAATAGCTGAACGTCAGATTTCCTGGAGTAGTGGTGAAATTTCCTAAGCTGCGCCAAGCTGGACTGTCCCAGATTGAACACATATGGCTCGGGTTCCGTTGATGCAAGTACGATTTTGCGACCAAGTTCTCGATTTCAGGGCGCGAGAGAAAGAACTCAAGCCACGAGTCAAAATCCTGTGTGCTGTACAATCGACGTGGTACTCTGCATTGGCCGTGCCCTGTTGATCGAGTGGTCCAGAGGTCTTCGCCACACACCCTGCTCCGGCTAGTCTCCCGATAGTAACAGGATTGAGGCAAATTGTCGAATGAGTAACGCGAGAAGCACTTGGGGCAGCAAACGGTACGTTTGATGTTTGGTTCGAGCTGCAAGGCATTAATCGCAGTCCGTACATCCGAAGGAAGGCCAGTGAAAGTGTTGGTGTTGTATAACCCATGATTGAGATCGGCAGATACAGAGGTTCCATTTTCACGAGCGTACGTAGCCTGAGCCATCAGGAATCCAAGCTCGAGTGACATCGTGATCAAGATTCTACACGTCTTGAGCATGAGATTTGTCGCATCTCGGCTCAGCCCTGCAACAAGATGAAGCCAGGTCGCAATCATACAGAGTAGCGTGTATATTGAGGTACGATAAGTCTGAACACCTGTATATTCACGGTCAAATTCTGGGTTATACTACAAAGCAAATACAACTTACTGGGTGTGAGTTGAACAACAGAATCTATATCGGTTCCCCTCTCCTTTTGACGTTCTGCTGGTGAGCTATTGGACGGTGAGAGCTCTTCTATTTCCGTCTCTCTGGGGCTGCGCAAGGTCCTGTTTCTCTACAGACCGTGAGCATATACTCAGATTAGACGACTGAATGGCCTGTACACACCTGCATAGAGAGGGTTGTGGCGGCAGGCTACGTTCGTGGCGAATAGCGTCGAAGGGAGCTGTGCCAACACACGAGGAACCAGATAGAACTGAGGAAAACTATCGGATTCGCTAAGAGATAAAAGGAATATACATCCAGGTATATATAGCGTCGCTAGCCAAACACNGATAAATAGAGTGTATAAACAAGGAACAAATAAGGGGGATATTCGTAAGGTAGGTAAACGCTACATGCGCCCTCCTGGTATTCGAAGAATGCCATATTAAAACTAGAGAGATGAGAAGAAGATAGAATTAAATGGAATTAAACCAAAAGGAAATTGTTAAGAGTCTTCGGGTGAAAACCTGAAGCCTACATACAGACAGGACCCATCTCGTCGTCGAAGGTGAAAGGGTCACCGAATTGAACACAATCGAGAGCCTCATCGATNGACATCAATTCAGGGCCGTCAGCGAGGTGATCGGGGTTGATGAGNTCGTCGAACAAGTCGTTNGCNGACTCGACAGTAGCCGCATCCTCGGTGGGGAGATCATCGAGCTCGTCGAATAACTGATCCTCTNNGAGCTCGACAGGGGGTGGGGCCTTGGATTTGGGCTTCTTCTTCTTCTTCGGGATCTTGCCAATTACCGTAGTGCCATCGTCGGTGGTAATGGTATGGTTTCCCCAGGTGGAGTCGGGTTTGGCTGATGCCGCGCCCTCAATCCGTTCGAGCAAGGACAACTTCTCGAAGTTGGGAAGAGGGGTGAGGGGGTTTTCGTGGCTGATGACATCGACACGCCCTCCATTTGAGGAACCGTTGTCCTGAATAGGAGGAGGGATAGGGTCGCGAGGGGGTGATGGTCCACGAATGGGAGAGGCAGCCGGTTGCCGGTGGCCATGATGATCTCGGCGAGGGCTCCTCGATCTTCGTCGTCCACGCTCAGATCGGGAACGGGAGTCAGAGCGAGAACGAGAGCGGGATCTGGGACGGTAATAGTCACGGTGATCGCTGTTGGAGTAGCGAGACAAAGGCTCAGCGGGACGCAATCGAGAGGGGATGACGCGAGATCGATGGTTCACGCGCCGCTCCGCGTTCTGAGCGTTTTGCGTATGCGTGTTGAACTCCGACCCATAACCGAAGAGTCGGGTNGGTGGTCCAGGGATCAGAGGAGGTACCGACGCAANGGGNGGTCCTCCACCAGTCCCGATAGTCGATGCGACNGTCTGNACGAAGTTGTGCTGTACGACGGCGGTGATGGCGTTGTCNAACTCCGTCGGTTCCTGCATGACNTTNTCGTACATGCGGCGGTTGAAATGGAAGTGNGCGATTTCAAGCGGCTCCTTGTCTGCTCGAACNTCTCCATCTTCGTCGATNTACGCNAGACCACTNCGGTGATTAGGCCAATGGTTGTTGGTGACCTCGGCNACGAGAATATAGCCAGAGGGAAGGAAGGTGACGTCAGCTCCGTTGCGTAGAGCTTGATCGGTGAGGCAGATGATGTAGAGTTGAGCGGCGTGGATAACCTCCGATGGGATGAAGGGACGTCGAGAAAGTCTGCGAGGGATAGATACATAGTATAGCTCCTCGGACACACGCGTGAATCCAGGCTGGTTTATCGACGGGAGGTCTGGGCGAGAGGCAAAGACCGGTCTCTCCAACCACGAGGGAGTATGAGGAATAGCTTCACGGTTCCGACGGCGAGGTTGATAGCGAGACTGTTGATCCGAGGGGTATCGAGCTGAACGAGGGTGAGAGGGAGCAGCATAAGGGCGATAGGGAGATCGAGGGCGATACGAGTTGCCGCGGTATGGACGGTGGTCACGATCCGCAGACATGAGGTCGATAACTCCCAAATAAACTTCGGGGTCGTCCGTTGGGGGTGAACCATTCCCCTCGGCCAGTTGTCCTATTTCTACAATCTCCAANGCNTCAAAATACTCCGAGAGNGCNTGGGTACCAAGTACTTGCTCGTATGGTAGCCAAGTGGTATCACCAGCTTTCCACCTGACTTCNAACATCGCTTGCTTGCTCGTCCCCTTATGGGACAGAATTNGATCAACTGCCCATTCGGTCTTTGTCGGGCTATCGGTCTGCACNACNATTTGCGAGTCCAATCGGCCGGGGAATAAACGGTCNTTGTTAGGTTTGTGAATTCGCAATAGTGATGCATGAAACACGTCNTGGATGCCTCGGGATCNCATAGAATCAGGTAAGTCAATTCTGAAGGAATAGTTGCCAAAGTCCTTGAGGATTTTATAAGGTCCTGTGTACTTGGGGACCAGCTTTCGGGCCAATCCTCGGGGAAAGGTCATNTTCTTGGTAGAGATATAGACGAGATCCCCTTNGGCAAATGGTGCCACACGTCGGTGTCTATTCGCTTCGCGCGTCTGTTTCACCCTAGCCGCGAGNATGCAATCATGNGCTTCAATAACAGCCAGTTTCTTCTTGAGAGCCCANTTNCTAACAGCGGGNAACTCGTCCTTGCCAGCTGAGTCCCAAAGCATTGCTCTAGGAACTCGTCCGGTATTCAGAAAGAAAGGTGAGTACCCAGTACTCTCTGATCGAGCGCTATTAATTGCAAACTCGACAGATGGTACCTTTTGCACCCAATCAGTCTGTGATTCGCCGATGCACTGCCGTAGCATCTGCGTTACCGTTCTGTTGGCTCGTTCCGTGGATCCGTCTGTTTGAGGGTGGTATGCTGAAGACATACGCAGCTTGGTTCCCATGAGAGTATGCAACCGTTGCCAAAAGGTACTTGTGAAGAGCTTGTCGCGATCACTCACGATATCGCGTGGGATACCGTGGTGTTTGTACACTTCCTCAAACATGAGCTCAGCCATGTGCTTTGCAGTCATGTCGGTTCGACAGGGAACAAGGTGCACCATGCCTGTGAGTAAGCATATAATCACGGCGAGACAATCGTAAGTTGAGTTCCGATTGGACGANTCTGGAAGNGGTCCAACAAAATCAACTCCAACAGCCTCCCAGGGTGCAGTNGGTATTGGCAACGGNTTNAGGAGTCCGTATGGCTTTTGGTTATCCGGTTTGCTCCGTTTGCAAGTCACGCANGTTTCGCAAAATGCTTTNGTGTCCGAAACCANATCTTTCCACCATACTCGCTCTCTGAGGTACGCNATCGTCTTGCTAGCACCNAGATGNGCCAAAAGCGAATGNGCTTCATCAATGACCAGTTCTCGTGAGTTTCTGCCATTGATNANNAGCTTGGGAATGCATAACAATCGTTGTCCATCCTTCTTGAGGTACACNAGTCCATCATTCACTTCGAAGTTCCGGAACTGCGCTGGGTTCTCAATGATCGGTTTGAAAACTGAATCATTGGCNTACTTCCCTTGCAGTTNTTCCACTAGGTTCACTCCCTCNGTGACCTGGACCATATCCATCAAGGTAGGACCCAGGGGAGGACCGTTGTACTTAAGTGAAGGTGCGTCCTCGATGATGTCATTAACTGCAATCTGAGGTGGAGCGGCGTTTCTTATGACATCATTGCCATCGATTTGCTTTCTTTGGGCCGGGATCTTGATCGTTAACTTTTTCGGGGCTGGCTCAGACGCAGTGACTTTACTAGTATTCTGCATCTCGCCCTCCTGCTCTCGAGGACCCTTGAGAGTTAATGATCGAGTTGCTGCGACTCGGGCAGCCCATTCCATATCCGTTTCAGTACGACCAGTTTCGGCAGGTGGCACCTTCCTATTTCGGCGACTATTGACCACTGCTGACAGCGCCTCGAGGCCCGTTAATACAGGTGCAGTCGACTTGGCGATACTCGAGGTGTCGTCGTCCGAAACATCAAAGTAGGTATACTCGGAAGGTGCGCGGACCGTGCCTGGTGCATCGTTTGAATAGATACGAGATAGACTGTCCGCGAGTACGTTCTCAGTACCGGGGACGTACACAACAGTGAAATCAAATGATGCNATNTTTTCTAGCCAACGAGCTTTGCGACCTGACAATTTGTCTTGGTCCANCAAATGGACTAACCCTTTGTGATCAGTGATCCACTGAAANCGAGCNCCCTGAAGAATGTCGGCGTGTCGGAGCATGGTCTCAACACCNGCNAGCATCTCNACCTCGTGAGTNGGATAATTNCGCTGAGCATCATTTAATTTGGCTGAATAGAACGCTGCGACTTTGGCCNTTCGCCAGTCGTCGCCTTGACTGATGACNCCNGCTATGCCAGTAGCACAGCCGTCAGTNACCATCCAAATTGGGGGAGCACCNGNNGAGTAATCCANAGGCTTTCGNCGATGTTCACGAGCCTTATGGACTAATTTCTTCACATCTTCAAATGCTCGCTGTTCNGTAAATCCCCATCGAAATGGTACTGTATCACCAGTTATNGCACTCAAGACGCCCATTGGNATTCGAACACTAGGTATGTCATCGGCNAGATAACCNACCGANCCAAGGAAACCTCGCAATAGGTCTCGATTGGTTGGNGTTTTCCAGGCNAGGACACTGTCAACCTTGGCNGGATCCATTCGGATTCCATGATCNTCNACNATATGGCCAAGAATATCGAGTTCAGAGGCCAGGAACCTGAGCTTNGAACGACTCAGGAACAGCCGTTCTCTATCCAGAATCTCGAATATNAATCGTAAGTGCTCNATGTGTTCTTCCAGGGTATCTGAGTAGATGACAATATCGTCCAGATAAACNTCCATNAATCTCCCAATGTACGAAGAAAATATATGATTCATCAAAGCCTGGTACGTAGCAGGAGCATTACAATCTCCTTGCTGAACAACGTGGCTGACCATATTGCCATCAGGAGTGGTCATCGCTGTTCGTGGTACGTGCTCTGGAACAACACGGATCTGCTCGTATGCAGCTTTCATATCAAGTGATGAGCGATAAGGTTTGTTAGCGAGTCGTCGAAGGATTCCTTCGATATCAGGAAGTGGCGAGGTGAGCTTCTTTGTGTTCTTATTCCTCTCCCGAAGATCAATGACCGTTCTCAATTCCGGTTTGTCCTTTTTAGGTTTGGGAATGAACAGCATAGGTACGGTATTTCCTGCCGATGTGATCTCCCACCTCCCTGACTTCAAATATAGGTCTCGCTTTTCGCTCCACTGAGGACGAAATACCTCCGGGCACTTGGATGGTCGCCACGGATAGACCTTTTTCTCGTCTATGAGAGGGATGGTGTGGTTGATCGCTCGGAGGGGCGGGAGAGGGATCTCACTGAGATCTTTGCAAAGTGGCTCGGCCATCTCTTCCAATAGGGTTCGTGCTTTCTGTACCTTCTCGTCATCGACACTGATTCCACTGACCACCACTCGGGTGGTTGTGTCTTCCTTAATAGGAAGTGAAGTTGCGCTACCAATGACTACCCGCGCTGGGTTCAACCCAACGCACACTTGGTGCTGATAGAGAAACGGAGTGCCCAAAATGAGGTCGTAATTGCTAACATTGATAACATCAAAGTCACGATCCTCATCGATATCTTGGTACGAGATTTTCGCTCTCACTTTCGAAGTGATCTTAGATTTCGAGCCTTGGACTGCCAATTGAAGATTCAACGGGTCAGTCAGCTTTTCTCGCCCAAGCTTCAGCTGATCGACAAGAGTTGACGAGATAAAATCGCCGAGGGAGCCGCTATCCATAAGGGCACGAGCCGGATGTCCATTAACGGTTACTACGACAACAATAGGCTTTGGTACAATTCGCTGAGTCCCTTTCACCCACGCTGCATTCCTCTGAACTCCCTTGTAGGAATCTCGGGGGACCTGGATACCCGCCACCTCGATTGCATCAACCGAGTGACTGGATCCTACAGAGATATGAGCGTTGCGACATATGGGGCAATCGGGGTGACTTACGAGAGGTAAGTNGGCTCGCGAAGTCTTGTTGTNGGCAGTTAGATAATGATAATCCAACTCCTGTTGGTACCAGTGAGCAGGCCGGAAGNTGAAGGTGCGTNCGCTCTTCGCNGGTAGCTGCTTCAAGATGCCAAGTCCTCGATCAATGATCGTATAGGACTCAACATTGCCTGATCGAGACANCTCGGGGTGAATGCANAANCNACACAAGTCAGAGGGATCACTGAGAATGTGNTCCTGAGTATAAGGTACGCCCTCCAGGAGCTTTCGCTCCAATGCTTCCTCNAAGACNGCGCCAACCGTGATTTGACTCTTGATCTTNGTCATAGACCAAGCAGCAAATTCACGTTCTCCATTACGCATGCCTCCAGCTCGACGTCGAGCATACCATGAGCCGGGACACGAGTTAGGATCAGTAGCGAAGGATTCAGGGACCTGGAGAGTGGTGCCAAATCGAGTATCGCAAATGCTAAAGGTGCGTATCTCTGAGTTGCGTGTCACCTCGAACCGATCCGCTAAGGCCTGGAGATCTTCCCGAGTGATATTTTCAAAGGGTTCTTCTCCAGGATATGGAGCTCCCATACGCAGGGTCTCTCGAAGACGTTCTAGGACAGCGTCACCAATCTCTGGGTCAGGAGACTCTGAGTGTTCATCCTCCGAGCTCGAGACGCTCTCTTCTGTTTTGTCTTCAGAGCTATCAACAACGCTTAGGAGAGCAGGCATGGTGTCTGAGCCATCTGAGTCCTCTTCCAAAGAATTGACTGAGGCAGAGACGAAAGGAAGGGGTGACCAACGATTAGGTGGTTCAGGGTCAAATGGTTGTTCTCGACCACCGTGACCTCGCTTCTTCTGGACAAGAAGATGATACCATCGAGGTAGGTTGAAGTGGGGGTTCTTGAGGTGCGAGACTTCAATTAGAGTCTTGCTTCTACGGACATAGTCACTGATCTCGTAGAATAAAGTTGATCGACGACGAATGCGGAATCGATCGCTGGGATTGAGGTACGATAGGTATCGGGGAGTTGGGTAGTACCACAAAATCCCATCTCGAAGGCTACACTCAGCGACGAAAGCGGTGGCGTCGCCCATTCGTCTCCCAGTGAGTGGAGTATCCTCAAATCTCCGTCCGGCTTCAATTTGACGAATTTGTGCATACCAATCGCCAGGACAGAAATCAGGATCTTGGACTGAGCCATACTCAAGGGTGTAGTACCGTTCAAGTAGCCGATCGTAAAGCAGGAAGTCGTCCTCATAGAGTTCGACAATTCGGAATCGGTCGTCCAACACTCGACCAGTGGGTGTTACATCACCGGGGTATGGTTGCGACGAGTTGAGAATGTTAAGAGCTACCTTCTGGTAAGCGTCTCCTAACTGGGTATCTGGTCGGCGACGAGAGAACCTGGTCCATCGGTCCATGTCCAATTGGGGTTTTCGCCAGCGACGACCAGTTTGATAGAGCTCTGAAAGAGAGCGATGACTCGGAGAGTCCTGAGCTTGCTCAAGGTACTCATTGAAAGGCAAGTTGTCATCGACAAAGGACATGGATCCACACTCNAGTGAATCTAACACGCCCTCCGTCACNTCGACAAATTCAACNTTGAANTTTGANACGCCGGGTGGGCGGTTTGACGACGATTTGACNGTGTTTGCTCGAGGGCAATTCCTTCGAAGATGGCCNGTTTCCTTGCAAAGGAAACATTTGTTTGCNGCACGAAGTTCTTCTTCCTCCTTCTTTGAGAGCTTAGGGTCCGACGAAGNCTTCTGATTGCCGCCTCCTTTCTTACCCTTTGAGTGNTTACTCGAAGAGGGTTGATTGGACTGNGACGGTTTATCGTTNTGGCTCCGATTGCCACCATGATTAGATGAACCCTTAGGAGGTTGGGAAGAGTGATTTTGCGATGGTCCAGAGTGGGAAGACTTTGATTTCCGCTTTGGATCAAAAGGCTTGGAATGAACTCCTTCAGCCTTCCTCATCGGCCTTTCTGACAGCTCGATGTACAGCGCATGATCGACCACTTTCTCCAATGATGACATTTCAGGATGAAGTCGATCTCGCCATAATGCGGACTGCATAGAACTTCGAAGTCCGTACCAAAAGCGGGTGACTTTCTCTCGCTCGGATACATCTCCAATCAAATCAGCGAGCTCTTCAAGCTCAAAGATGAAGTCGCTTACAGACTTGGACCCTTGCGAAAGTGCATTGAAACGAGTGCGACAGTTCACACGGAAGTCCATGGGGAAGATATGATTAAATAGAGCTTCGTACATCTGAGTAACGGTCCACTGGGATGCATGGTTGGCAATCCGTTGCTCATAATAATCGTAGGCCTTCTTCTCAAGGTTTCGAGCAGCCATCATGACCTGGTACTTTGGAGGTATCCGGTTCATTTCCAGGGACGAGGCTGTCTCCCGTACATGACGAAGGAAGTGACGGATGTTTTGACTTCCATCAAACTTGAAAACTTTCAAGTTGCCCGTGATATGCCGTGACAGGGGAGGGTCATCGTCGTCGCTCGACTCAGACTCTGAGGAGCTAGAGTCCGATGTAGAAGAATCTGAGCCAGACGACGAAGACCGATCTGGCTTATGGCGACGACGGCGGGATTGATGATCATCATCGTCCGAGTCCGAAGACTCGTCGGAGGAAGAATCGCTTGACGATTTGGGGTCTGAAGACGAAGAGGATGAAGAATCGGAGGGAGAGGGGTCTCGGCGAGATCGTCGAGCCTTCTTGCTTTTGTTCTTCTTGGCCTTCTTCGACTCCTTGCGTCCTTCTGAGTTTGAGCTTTTCTTTCTCTTTCGAGGTCTTGATTTGGACGAGTGCTTGGCCTTGTCATTGAGACGATCAGCCGCGCGAAAGGCTTCGGCTAGTCCACTGTTGACTGGGATCTGAGCCGAAGGNCGTGGATCNGGAGCACGCTGAGCTCTACGATCCGGACTAATCCCCATTTCNGGGGGCTGAGGNACCCGGGGGCGGAATACTGAGNCGAGTACCGAGGGGATTGGAAGGACCGATCGTTCTCGTTGAGGTANTTCACGAGTTGCCTCAACATGCGGCGCCANAACGATTGGNTCCTTGGGTGGNACAGCGGTGCGACGAGAAGANTTCTTCTTTTTCTTCTTCTTATGCGAGCTTTTCTTCTCCGCATACTGCTCGAGAGCGGCGGCCTGCGCCTGCTCATCGANTTCAGAGTCGCCTTCCCAATCNACACCTCCCCAGTTACGNGGGTCAGGACCCTTCCCTTTGTTGCGAGAAGGTCCAGGTTCCGGTGCGGCGTCGGGACGGAAGCTCGAGTCGTCACTCGAGTTCGGGTTGGAGCTATCATAGGGATCTTTATTCCCTGCTCCCGAAGCATGAACAGCTTCAAAGCGGCGAGTAAGGTGATCACGTTCGCCTTGTGAAAGCTGCTGAACGGCGCTGTCGACCGCAGCTGCTTGTTCGGACGATAAAATTGGGGGAGCGTGCGCGCGCTCCTCCCCGTCGATCCGGATGGAATAAGCCTCACTCCTGTTGATGGAGTCGAGACTAATAGCACGACGACGACGGGACACAGTGGTCCAGCCGTCCTTGTCGGCAACNGGCTTGCGGGGGGTACGGGTCTCGAGAGTNTTGAAAACTCGGTTGGTATTCAGTCTAACTACGGGGGNAAAGTGATCTCCAGGTGGCGCCGTGCTCGCCTGGGTGTTCTCAGTCCTAGCCGCNAGGGCAGGGACCGGTGATACTATCCTACTGACTACAACTCCCTGTTCAGGGGTACTTCCTGCGNTTGNGACNACAGGGGATGGGGATCGAGAGGCCGGTCTTGAGGCCACGACATCGCTATAGAGCGGAGCGATGGTGGCACTCTCAGCGAAGAGGCTTTCGCCTTCGACGTCGAGAGTTCCCGGAAGCGAGTGGGTGACGACGGGCGGTGTCCTAGGTAACGCGCCTACTCGAGCACGAGCTCGAGTCTGGTACGTCGTCGATGGCTTGGGGGCCGTTTTCTTCATCCTTGACAGAGACTTGATGCTTGGCGGACGAAGTCGATGTCGAGGAAAGGGGGGTACGAGGGGTATGGGTTGTCGCTGGGTGCTGGTAGTACCGGGGTGATCAATCCGTAGGTCTTCCTGGCGCCGAGCAACGGTGGTGGTTGCGAATGGTGTTCGCGAAGGCGGTAGTTGGGGTTGAGTTCAAAAAATGTGGCGGCAGGCTACGTTCGTGGCGAATAGCGTCGAAGGGAGCTGTGCCAACACACGAGGAACCAGATAGAACTGAGGAAAACTATCGGATTCGCTAAGAGATAAAAGGAATATACATCCAGGTATATATAGCGTCGTTAGCCAAACACAGATAAATAGAGTGTATAAACAAGGAACAAATAAGGGGGATATTCGTAAGGTAGGTAAACGCTACACCTTATTGGCAGGGACCGGTGATTCTACTCTAATACTAACACTACCTCCCCTCTCGGGGGTACCTGCATTGAGACCAGCAGGGGACGAGGGGCGAGAGCTGGGCCTTGAGGCCACGACGTCGCTGTAAAGCGGCATCATGGCACTTTCGACGAGAGGGCTACCGCCACTCTCTTCAAAAGTTCCCGGCAAGGGCTGCACGACGACGGGAGGTGTCCTTGGTAACGCTCCAACTCGCAGTCGGGAGCGAGTTTGGTAAGTCGTGCGGGTTGCCATTTTGTAAGCCTTGATGTCGATGTCTTGCTTGTCGAAAGAAGATGTCGATGTCGAGGCTGATGGGGTTGAATGTGTTGTGGGTGTCGCTGGGTACTGGTCGGTATCGGGGGATCAGGCCGGTAGTCGTCCAAGTGCCGAGCAACGTTGGGGTTATCGCGAGGTTGGTAGTTAAAAGTTCAAAAGATGTGGCACTTGCCTCTGTTCGTGGCTGGTAAGCGTCGAGAGAGGGGAAGGGACACACGAGGAACCGGATAGAACTGGGATAAACTATCGGATTCGCTGAGAGGAAAATAATCTACATGCGCCGTAGATATAAGAAACCCAAGGTGTACAAATAATAGTAAATATTAAAGATAAACAAAAGGTAAATAAAGGAAATAATAGTTAGGTATGGAAAGGGGCTGTAACCGTTACACGACCATGTTTGCATATGTTTGGACATTGGCGACTTCAAGGTCAAGTCGATGCTCAGCTGGTCGGAATAGCAACTGCGGCCTTCCTGCCCGTTCTTACCCTGTGATCCTTCCTTATTGTCTTTTTTTCTTGACATTGCTATGTCCACCCGACTCTCCATATTCGCAAGCCTGAGGTCCAAGTTTGACTCAGCTTGTGAGCGACGTCGCATCTTCCTTCGTGCAGATGGAGGCTACTTACGCGGCTTTACAGACGTTCACTCACACAGTCAAGGTATCCTCACAACGTCGAAAAACACAGTCGCACAATCAATTTGAGACTGATCCGAATGGCAAACTTCTAAAGGTACAGATAGTAGGTAAGAGCGCTCAAAGTGTGAGGTGGCCAATTAAAGGCCTTTATATGGAGGTGGGAAGCGGAATGACGTTTAGTAATAATACAACACGAGAAGTAAAACCTGAAACTTGAAATCGGTCACCATTATGGTGGAACGATCCGATGATGGAGTGTCCGTAGTGACAGAGAAGAGAGAAGGCGTCGCTATAGTCTGGAATGATGCGAGGACTAGATATGTGAAGAACGACGCGAAGACGAGAGGAGAAAGGATGTAGAATAGTCCGAACTTGAACAGTCCTCTTCAAAGCGAGGCTTGAAAAAGAAGGGGGGGAGATGAAACACAAAAGGAGTCCGAGAACAAAAACGAAAATAATGAAAGGAACAAAAACAGAGACTCGAGGCAAGAGAATATCATAGATAAGGGAGAGGGCGCAAGCGCATCATGCGCGAGGTGCGAGGACGCCGAGGGCTGCGAACTTCTTCATCGGCCACTGAGGGAACAGTGCTGATTCAGAAGTACGCAAGTCCAGCGCTAAACAAATGACACCCGCAAACCGACCAGAGAATATAGAGCAAAATGTAGGTGATGGGAATGAGGGACTGGAGAGGGTCTCGGCATCGTTCGAGCGAAATCGCGGCGGAGGGCACCAAGACCGAAATAAATATAGTGGGGGAATCACGCGAAGGCGATCCATGATATTGAGAGGGAAGTGCATAGAAAGAGATCATGTCCGGGCTCATCAATCCACAAGCGGGGACATGAACTGCCCGTGGATGAACCAGCGACGGTCTGCTGGGGAACAAGCAGACCTTAGTGCTCCTGTACCACAGAAGCTCTTGCCTTGTTCCTCGTCTTCTAGTAGATATCCGCAAAGGTGCGCGATGCTGGAACGTAATCGTGGCGCTTTATCCTGTGCCGAGTGAGCGAGGCTGGGTCGTTCACCGACACATGGCAGTCAGGGCATTGGTATCGCTTCTCCCTGGTGTGAGTAGTGAGGTGGGTATTATAGTTGCTGCGCTGCCGAGCCTTGAATTTGCAACCAGGAAACACGCATTGGAATCGTCTATGGGATTGAACGAACAATTATAATAGAGAGACTTAGCAACGGAACACATTTTAGGTAGTGCGGACACTCACGATTTGGTTGCCGGGTCATGAAGCTCCATGTGACGCTTCAGGTCAGCCTGGCGACTGACCCTCTTGAAGCAGGTAGGGCACTGGACTGACTTGTTGGCGCTCTAGATCAACAATAAACATCAGTTGCCACGATCGTCACAATAAGGGTCAATTATGAGTACTTACGGCTCCCTTGCTGGAAGACTGATTTCGGACGGCGGGCATCGTTACTAATATTCAATTGAAGTGGAGTCAAGTGTTGATTGATTTCTGAATATCCTGGATCACGTCGAAGTGATTGAGAGTTATGTCGATGGAAGCGTTGATAGTCGATGCGGGAGGTAGTTGAGAGAGATATGGGATTGAGCTGTTGGAATCTGGGGGCTGGGGTGTCTCTCAAAGGGCCTCAAGCACCCGCCTTATAACCTCTCAGAAAAAGTGGAGGATTGGTTCTTGGCAAAAACACCATATTACCCAGTATATCGAGCGGGATTCGGGAATTGCCTGTATTGGCGGTTGCCCCGCCCTTTTCCCTTGTAAGGGGTCATCTCCGGATTGCTTCCCACCCACTTTTTTGAAAATTACCCAGATAGATAGCATGCTGCCCGCCCTCGAGGCTGTACCGTTGCCGATTGGTAGCTCGGAGGCCAAAGCACGCGAGTTTAAACAAAAAGAGGTGATGGCGGACATAAAATCCCGAAGGCGCAGGACTTACTTTTACCATAACTAGCAATTTTCGTCTCAAGGGGCCGCCCCAAACGCCTGGAAGAAGGGGCGGAGAGTCATTCTAGAGAGGGGGAGGGCGGGCGAAGCTTTATATGCTACCACGCTCACTGTGTACGCTTGTACTTCGGTGGGAAGTCCCCTCCAGCGTTTGATATTGTAGTTGCTGGCTTTGCTCCGACTATATGACAAGTGACATAAGACTTTGTCGATCCATGAAAGATCAGCATTGGGATCTACCATTACGAATGATTGGCCGGGGACGTGATTCATCAGTAAATCCTTTACGTGAGTAAATCTCTGGGTTATAACATGACAGGCGAGCGATATATCATATTTCAGCCTCTCGTCAATACTCAGACTTTACCAATTTGAGATACCCTCGCTCTCTGAACGTTAAACTACGTTGGGATCCCTGGAAATGTGTGATCACGACACCTGTGCTCTGACCGCTGGAAGAGTACGGCATGACAGGCAGCGGGATCGCAAGAGGACCTTGTTTGATCAAAGCGGCTGTCACGGTGCTTGGACCGGCTATTGGGTCAAACGCCTCAGAGAGTGATTGACTTGAAGTTGGGAGCCTGCGGCCTCAAGACTTACAACAACACAATCTAGAGACTGGAACGAGGTTCATGGTATGCGACAGGGCGGAACAATTCTAGGTATACCAGCCAGCCGTCTTGGTGTGGAACCAGCTTGCTGACTCGATGAGCTCCAAACGCAGCGGGAGGCGAGCTTACACACGATGGAAGCGATCGAAGCTACGTCTGCACAGCAGCTTCAAGATTCCAGGGCTGTGCCCACTGAAAGCCAGAGTCGCGCTTTGACCAAGACCACGAGCCATGAGGAAATATCAGGAAATCGCAATCCTTAGTATTGACGTGGATGTAACCCGTAAACGCTACACACGAGTCAACATTTTACCCCACACTTCCTCCCACTCTCCTCCGAGCCTTCTTACACGTAAACTATACTACATTAGCGATCTTCGGTGGGGCCTTTTTGCGTTCCGACTAGAAGGGGCACATAAGGTTGGGTTGCAAGTTCCGGCAGCTGCGAAGCGAATCCAAAACGTTTTCGTCAATCCGACTGCAATGCCAGCGAGAAGAAAGATAGTAGAACGTACACTCCCCCAACTCCAGGTCGAATCGGACCACAGCATGTATATCCGGTTGGGCAAACGTCCTAGACGCCATGGGAGCGACAAGGGGAAAACATCGAAGAGTCAGTATGCAACTCGAGAGGGCGCGCAGCCAAAGGATCACCTTTGCGTCGTTTGCACCTACATATTCCAAACAGGTCAACCAGCCGTTCTATAAAACCAGAGAGATCATAGAGTATACGCACATGCATACACTGGCGCCGGTTCCTCTTCCGAAGGGGGAGGGGGAGGAGTAGGCTGGGACGGAGTGTCCCCAGTAGGAGCTGCAGATACCTGCAGAGCCACGCAGGCCAAAGTGACAAGCGCCGGCAGAGCGAACTTCATCTCTCCAGATGAATCGAGTGTGAGCGTTGATAATGGGTGAGTGAACTTCGGTTCGATGGCTTGGAGTGTGCCCCTCCCTCCAAAGTACTCCATCTTATATATATATATATATATATATCCCCACACCTCCCGCCACTTCCTTCTCGCCGAGAAGATAAATGGTTGCCCCGTCAAAGCTCCACCTCCACGCACGACACGTCGTCAAAAATCTAGAACGCCCTTGAACGAGTGGGAAACAGCGGCTTGTCAATGGTACACTGCGTCACATTACTTACCAACTTGGACCATCCAAGAGAATCTAGGAAGAGAATCTAGTATAAAGTCGTGATAGAATTTCTCCGTCGGAGTATACAACCGGGCTTTGCGCTACTATCCACCCAATCTGTTTGAATGAAAGTCAAATGCTGAAGGATTGAATTGAATTCGACGTCGAATACCACGTAAACAGAAGAGAAGACGAACGATACTGACGTTGCATCTCCCTCACGACACGTCCATCGCAACTCATCTCACAATCTCAGTTCCCCAAGATACCGGCGGCGCTATGAAGCCAAGGCACAGAACCCCTACATCTATCAGTCCAACACGCCGTCAACTCTCGTCACTATGACCTCAATCGACAGACGGTCCCTGAGGCTGACTATCCGTCTGTACCTGACCCGGACCACGTCAACCCATCCCGTCGAATCGAATCAACAGACGTCGGAAATTCATTCCACCGAACCCTACCCACGCACCCGACCCACTCGCTCCCAGCTCGGATATAACACGCATCGACTAGAACCGTGGTTACTCCTCAGACTTCCGAGCCGAGACGTAGCTTCAGCGTCTTAGACGGATAAATACACACACCCTCGAGTCCTCCTTTCTTTTCTGAGCTTTGAGAAGATCAATAAATCAATATGAAAAGAGGTGGTGAACATGCGCGTAGGACGTATCGACGGAGAAAGTAGCGTAAACTAGACTCGGAAGAGAGCATAATATGATAACAGGTAATTGAACATGGTACAACGAACGAAACTTGCCAGATAGTCCAATCGCAGAAAGTACATACTACGAAGTGGTCTTTGACCCCTTTTTCGCAACCCCAATCTGCGTATTATTAACCTATCGAGTCCTCTAATGAGCATACTGCTTCAAGATATGAGAACGTACACGCAACGAACCTTGGTAGCGAACCTCAAACTCGTCAAACTCTCACTCAAATGCGCAGCAAGTGGCGAAAGGTTCAACACCATCTGATCATGAGCTTGGTCAATCACCGAATCTCGAAAGGACAAGACGGATGGATACGTACCAACGTCTTCGAACTCCCACTCAACGAATTCTGCAACAAATACGTCAACTACAAAACCCATCAGTAACTCTTATCCCTTTTCTCAACCAAAAAAAGCACACACGACGTTACGTACCTTTGAGTTCCTATACGGAATATGCCCACTCCCCACACCCCCACTCCCCCTCTCCCCAAGCGCAGCAATCACATCCCCCAACGCACTCAAACTCTTATTAATACTCTGCGTCTCCTTCACCCTCTCCTTCTCCGTCACACCCGGCCCAAACGACACATTCAACCGTTCAGATCCAGCTAGGTCCACTAAGTTAAGGCACCCTTCGCACGTCTCGCCTGTCCCTGCTATCACTTCGCTTCCGTTATCCGCAGATGGGGATAGGGAGGAGGATGGGGAAGAAGAGGAGGAAGAGGTAGAGGTGCCAACCATGACCCCACATATCCGAAGTGTAAACACCGAATGACTCCGACTGCTCCGTTCGTTCATAAGCGTAGCAGCTACGCTCCTCCTCTTCTGCGCCCTCGCTAACAGCACCTTGACTTGCGAGGCCGACGTCAGGGGTACCACCGTCAACTCTGTCACTGTCGTTCTCCCACTTTTGGGATCGTGTTTGATTTCGTGTTTCTTGGAGGGCTCGGAAGAGGAGGTGGAGGTGGAGAGGAGGTCGTGGATCGATTCGTTGTACTGTACGAGTTTGGGGGAGGGGGCAGGTGAGTTAGGAGGGGAGAGAGAGGGGAGAGAGGAGGACGTACGATTTCGAGGAATTGTCCTTCGATTTTGTATTCCCATCCTTTACTCTTCATCTCTTCTGCAACGCGGAACACCTGTTCGACAGCTCGAGGGATCATACCCGCCGTCGAGTCGCTCTAAGCACAACAAACGTAAGTGAATGAGTGAGTGGACCGCATCTCGACGCGCCAAAAAATTGGTAGAAGGAGCAAACAAGGCAGGGAAAAGAATGGATACTTACATTCCCTCCTTCCATCGTAAACGACTTTCCACTCCCCGTCTGTCCATACGCGAAAATGCACACGTTGTATCCATCAATACAGCTCTGCGCCAACTGCGAAATCTCTTCAAACACTTCAGATTGGGTGCTAGTAGGTTCAAAGACCTGTCAAAAGGTTCAATCAGCAAACGAAAGCGGACGACGAAAACCAGAACAACAACAACGCACCCTATCAAACCCAAAACTATAAACCTCCTTCCTCTCATTCCCCATCGCACTCTCACTACTCGAATACAGCACAATCTCTTTATGGTCCCTCTTATCCGGAAACGCCATATTCGCCTTGACCTCCTCCTCCACCTCCTCGTTCAACTCCTCGATCCTACCCGCACTAGCAGGATAATCCGAAGGCAACACAGGCCTCACACGACAAAACACCCGAATGTTGCCTTTAAGTTCCAGAACCATATTATGCAGCTTCCGACGAATCGTCTCGGACTCGAAGACTTCCTTCTTCATCTGTACGACCCTCTTCTCCTTTTCTTCGAGCTGGACCCGCATATCTCTGACCTCCTCGTCTTTAGATTCGACTTCGCGTTGTAGAGACCCCAATTGCGTTTTGAGCGCTGCGTTCTCAGCGGACAACGTGAGGTGCATCTGGGCTTGTGTATGTAAAGTCGACCGAAGGTGCTCCGCCGACGCGCGTTCGCGGTCCAAATCCCCCCTCGTCACCCTCAAATCCTCGCTCATCTCCCTCGCCTCCCTCTCCTTTTTGCGTAACTCGATCTCAAGCTCCATAATCTCCGTCTTGAACTTTCTCCTCATCTCGTCCATCTCGTCCGCGTACGTCACGAGCTCTCGACGCTGGTTCAGCTCGAGGCTCTTCGCTTCCGTTAGCTGCTTGCTTAGTGCGATTTGGTGAGATTGGAGTTGAGTGAGCTTCGTACGTTCAGATGCCATTTCTTGAGCGAGGCGGAGGGTGTCGGCTTGTCGGGCTGCTTCGAGCGAGGCGAGTTGTTCTTGGATCGTAGTGAGTTGGTTGACAGGTTTCGTCCCGGGGCGCGCAGTGGTACTCGTCGTAGTACCTGACCGGAGAGTCCGCCCGACACCACGAGGGGGAGGAGCGGTGGCACCACCCGCGGAAGGTGGTTTCCTCGTAACAGGTACACGTACAGCTCCCCTCCCCCCCGACCCAGACCCCGACCCCGAGCTCGAAGCAGGCGGCGCACTCGTACCCCTCGTCGTCGTGCTCCTCGACAAGGTCGGCGGAGGCCTCGAGGTGGATAACCCGGATTTAGGTAACCCCTTTCCGAAATTGCTACTGGAAAGCGTAGGGACTTTGGTTCCCGTACCCCCCTTATCGCTAGACCCACTCGAGTTGAGGCCTAGATTCGGTGTGGTCTTGGAAGGACCCAAGGGGCCTTTACCCTTTGCACCGGTTCCACTAGCAGCAGCGGAGGCAGAGACGGTCCGCCCACGCGTAGGTCTCGAAGAGCCCGTACCCCCAATCGCAGCTACCTTTTTAGGCCTCTTGTCCACACCCAGCTCTCCAAGCTTATCTTGAGCTTCTCCATCGTCGTCTCTGCTTGGTTGTTGAGCGGGGTTGGTTATATCTAACGAGTCGTCGTCATCGTCGATGATGTTGGATTTGCGTTTTCGCGTGTTGACGTAGACGGCGGAAGCTAGTGTGGGTACGGGCTCTTCCGAAGTAAGTTGTTGGTGGTGGTGGTGGGGATCTGGGGAGGAGCTTCGGAGGCGGGGGAGGCGGGACGTGGGCATATCGCCTGTGTTTGGTTGGTTGGGTGTCGAGAGCTTGATTGATGTTCGAGGTTTATCGACGGGAGAAACGAGTACTGCAGAGCGTCGAGCTCGTCGATAGAGACGACGAGCAGAACGACGAGGACGACGAGGACGGCAATGAGGACTGGCAAAGAGAGCAAACAACAAACACCGGACCAACAACGCGTCGAGCTGGAGCACGTGAGGGCGTCATAGACAGCACAGCCACCCTTCCACTCTTGGCGGCTGGCACCAGACACAGGTTGGCTTGGAAAGATGATGTAGATGAGGTTGTTGACGTGGAATATTGTGAGTATATCGATTCATAGCGTCGTTCATTGACTTATGATTCTGCAGAATGGCGTTCGGACGCTACCTCAGTACCATCCGTACGTGTTTCACCCCATTAGCCTTTATTCCTGCTGATTGGTTTGGCTAGGTACAATACGTTCAAAACCTTTGACGAAATATTACAGTACCTCGAAGCAGATATAATATGTTTCCAAGGTGCGCTCCCAACCACCCATCGTTCCTCTATGTCGAACTCATCTCCACGCCCTAGAAATGAAAACCTCCCGAAAACTCCTCCAACGACCCACAGCCCTCCCACCCTCCTTCGAGTCCTTCTTCTCCTTCCCCATCCACAAAACGGGGTACTCGGGCGTAGCGACGTACACGCGCAAGTCTAACCCATGCTGCGTACCGCTCAAAGCGGAGGAAGGGTTGACAGGGTACCTCCAGCCCAAACCCCCACTTTCACTTTTGGAAAGAGTGAGTAGCTCGTCGGAGGCTTACCCTCCCCCTCCCCTCCCCTCCTCCTACGACGAAGATGAAGGGGGAGCAGGTGAAGAAGAAATCGACGTCGACTACAAACTCCTCGACACAGAAGGCCGCTCGCTCACACTCGACTTTGGACTCTTCGTCCTCATCAACACCTACTGCCCCAACTCCGACTCTTCCGACGCTCGTGCCTCTTTCAAAAGACAGTACCACGCACTGTTGTCAGCGCGGATACATACGTTGATACACCAGGACAAGCGGGAGGTGGTGTTGGTGGGTGATTTGAATGCGTGTGCGGGGGTGATAGATCATGTGGAGGGGGAGTTGATCGTTGCGAAGGGTTTGTTGCAGGAGGGGGTGGATGGGGAAGAAGGGGGAGGAGCAGAGGAAGAAGATATCTTCTTCGCGGGGGAGTCGAGGGAAGGTAGGAGGTGGCTCCGAGACCTCTTAATCCCCACCGACGCCGAAAAAGCGAAGAAAGGACGAAAGAAAGGCGAAGCGGAGATGATAGACACCACTCGCAAATTCTGGCCCGGTAGGAAGGGGATGTACACTTGTACGTATCCCCCTTCTCCCACCCTCTCTCTGTCCCTTACTTCCCGACTAACCAACCAAACGTTACATACACACAGGCTGGAACACCAAACTCTCAGCACGCTCTACGAACTACGGCACCCGCATCGACTACATCCTCACCACGCCCGGCCTCCTCCCGTGGCTCAAACACGGCGATACCCAGCCTCACATCAAAGGGAGCGACCATTGCCCGGTCTACCTCGATTTTCATGATGAGATTGTCGATGAAGGTGGGAGGACGGTGAGGTTGGAGGATGTGTTTGGTGCTAGGGCGAAGGGGAAGGGATCGGAGAATTCGGGGAAGGAAAGGGAGGAGAAGGAGAGGGAGAAGGGGAAGGAGATGAGGGAGGAGGAGATTCTACCACCGAGGATCGCAGCCCGCTTTTGGGAAGAATTTTCGGGGAGGCAGACGTCGTTACAGCAATTCTTCGGGGCTGGTGCTAAGAAGCAGAAGAAGGAGGAAAATAACACCTCGAGCGTGGGTGGTTCGTCGTCGACGTCGACTTCGAGTCGTGCGACACCCACCCCTACACCTGGTATCGAACCCTCTGCCACACCCACGCCTTCTACGGTTCCCTCAAGTCTTGCTACACCAGCACCCCTACCGACGATCGAACAGGAGTCGAGTTCAGCGGGACCTTCGAAAGCTACGAAACGGAAACTTGTCGCACCCGAACCCGTCGTCGTGTCTTCCAGCAAGAAAGCGAAGACGGGTCCGAAGAAGTCGGGTCAGCAGAGTATAGCTAGTTTCTTTGGGAAACCTGCTCAAGCTCCCTCGTCCTCTTCAAAGTCTTCATTGAAATCCAAGAGCCCTAGTTTGAAGGCCAACGCGGGTTCAGAGCTCAACGTTGATATGACAAACTTGGAAGTCGACTTGGACGAAGATTATAAACTTGCACTACAGCTTTCTCAACAAGATACCGACCCCTCCTCCTCGCAACAAACAAAAGGAAGAGGAACAAAGGGAACGAAAGGAACTTCGAAAGCGTGGACGACGCTCTTAGCGCCTACCCAAGCGCCAAAGTGTAGAGTGCATAACGAGCCAGCGAAGGAGTTTACGGTGAATAAGCCGGGGGTGAATAAGGGGAAGAGGTTTTTTATTTGTTCGAGGTTCGTATCTTTCTTCTCTTTATTTATTTCCCTTCTCGTTGTTTCGTTTCATTTCGTTTCGATTCGATTCGTTTCATTTTGTTTCTTATGCTTTCCATTTCGTGCCCTTTCCATTCCGTCTCCTCCTCCTCGTTGTCGACTCTAACTAGGTAACCCCCCTCTAGACCAATAGGACCAGGCTACGACATGGGCAAGTCAGAAAGACCGCGCGAACAAGTTGACCCGCAGTACAGGTGCGACTTTTTCAAGTGGTCGAGTGATGTTCGGAAGGAGATGATGGGAGGGAAGAAGGGGGGGTTGTGATTTGGTTATGTTTTTGGAACCGTGTTTTATGTCTTTTTTTTTTGGAAGATGTATATAGATGGATAGATAGGCATTTTTGTTCAAGGTACGTTGGTAAAGGCTTCTTGTTGACGAACCGTACTGACGTCTTGGTGCTTTCGCATTCCCTCTAGATTGTGTTTTGAAGGATTTTTTGGACGCATTTCACGCCTTGTGGCATTAGAATGTGATATTATGGTTTTGGTTTCGGAAGATCTTGGTTTTGGAAGGTATACTCTCTCTTGATGTCCGTCCAAGGTACGTAGACAAACGCTTTTTGTCGACAATCCTGACCGACGGACAAGCAGGTACGCTCGATCAACGAATACGATCGATCGTTGAGGACCAGCGGTTGGTCTCAACTCAAAAGCTCAATGATGGGTTATTTGGCTCCCCCAGGCGCGTTCACAATCCTCGAAAAGAGCTCGCCTTTCTGTCTCTCTCGTCACCCCGCTCTTTCTTCCTTTTCACCCCGCCTTTCGAGTTTAGCTCTCAGGACCCTCCATCTGGTCGCTGTTCTTGAAAACCTCGTTGGCGGGCGTCATCGATCCCCTTCACACCCCGGCGGCGTGGTTCGTTTGACATCGCCGCGACGCCGTCCACACCAGCTCACCATCCCACACCCCGACTGTCTCATCCCCTTTCTTCATCAACCCCTCCCTCCTTTGAACGTTCCCACCACCACGCCCAGCTCCAATCCACGTCTCTCTCATCCCCGTGCCCAGGATGCACCTCGAAAAGTTCTCCCAGAAACGGACCTTCAAACGCCGTTATCCAAAATGGATGGTCGGCAAGCCGTTGCTCTTTGCTTCTAGTGCGCTCGCTTCGCTTGGAGATGCGATGTTTGGGTATAGTCAGGGAGCGATAGCTGCCAACCAGGTCCAGCCGTCGTTCATTCAGACGATGTATGGTGGTCCGCTGTTGACGCTGGACCAAATCCAGAGGGGCGAGACGGGGGTTAACCCCTCGTTGCAAGGTCAGGACTCTCTCTCTCGACCGGCTGAATGAACGCTTATATTGAAATGTATATTTCGTATCGCTCTATATAGCTATCGTCGTCGCATGCCTCAACCTCACAGCGCTCCTATCCTCCTTCTTCGCCGCATACGTATGTGACATGCTCGGACGACGCATGTCCGTACGCGTAGGAGCCATCATCTACTTTTGCGCCTCCCTCATCCAAATCTTCATGCCCAACCTCGCCGCACTCATCGTAGGACGGTGCATCCAAGGTCTCGCAGTCGGTATGCTCTCCATGACGGTTCCCATCCTCCAATGCGAGATCGCGCCTGGGCACGGGAGGGGTCTGTTCGTTTCCATCGAATACTTCTTTTTGAATTCCGGGTACGCGTTGAGTGCGTGGGTGGGGTATGGGTTTTATTTTGCGATGCCGAGCGAGATTAGTTGGAGGGGGCCGTATATTATCCAAGCGGCGTTGGCGGTTATCCTCTTTGTGTGGACGTTTTACTTGCCTGAGACGCCTCGTTGGCTGGTCCAGCATGGGTATCGGGATGAGGCGTTACAGGCTCTAGCTGATTTGCATGGAAATGGAGATATCGCCGACCCGCATATCGTCAAACAGTTTTTGGAGATTGAGACTACGATCAATGTGGAGAAGGCGATGGGGGAGGTGGGGTGGATGGAGCTTTTCAAGCAGTATCCTAGGAGGTGTTTGGTGGGGATCACTTGTCAATCGTTTGCGCAGAGTAACGGGATCAACGTTATTTTGTATTACCTCCCCGAGAACTTGACCCGCGCTGGGCTCAGTATCCAGAAGAGTTTGTTGTACGCTGGCGCGTGTGCCCTTGTTTACTGTGCGGGTACGCTTCCGACGATGGTTTGGATCGATAAGTGGGGGAGGAGGAAGTTCCTTTTGTTTGGGAGTCTTGGGTTGGCGGCGGCTTTGGCGATTATTGGGGCGTTGCAGTTCCATGTGGATGGGTTGCCCCAGGGAGGGGTGAGGTTGTCGAGTGCGGATGCGCTTGTTGCGGTTGTGTGCATCTACCTCTTCATTTTTGGCGCGTCGTACGTTTTCTATGTCCTTTCCTTTCGTGCTGGTAGCTGATGATGCGGCGTTTTGTGTAGATGGGGTCCCGCACCGTGGCTTCTTGGTGCTGAAATCTTCCCTGTGCGTGCTCGAGCGAAGGGCATGGCGCTCTCCACCTCTGTCAACTGGTCCTCCAATTTCCTCATGGCGTTCCTCACTCCGATCTTGTTCAACGCTATCCACGGTGGATTCTGGTTCATCCTCATGGGTTCTTGTTTGACGAGTTTTGCCGTGGTGTGGTATATGTACCCCGAGACGAGCGGGAAGACGCTCGAGGAGCTCGGGGAGGTGTTTGGGGATCAGGAGACGACGAAGTCGCGGTTCAACGATGGCGCTCAGACTGTTCAGATTGTCAATGGAGCTAGTGGACCTGGAGGTGGAGGTGGACAGGCGCTCGTCGTATCGGGTGATGCGGTCGTGTTGGAGCCTAGAGCGCTTTTGGATGTTGCGAGAGCGTTGGCTCCGTCCTCGGAAGTCACTTTAGCTGGGAGTCAGAAGGAGAAGGATAAGGATGCGAGTTCGTCGCTTTTGAAGGTTGGGAGTCGGGATGGAAGCGCTAGTCAGGTTAGTAAGGAGGATGTGTAAGCGTTGACGAGGTATCTTGGCGCATCGACTTTCATTTTTGTTGTGTTTTCTTTTCCCTTGTACATTGGATACCCCCGCATGTCTCGTTTCCGAACATAATCACGTTGGCAGTAAATAGGTTCCGATCTTAATTATCTTGTCGCTCGTTAGTGGTACTCAATATGCGGTTTGCGAAATAGCGAAGATTCCCATGAATCGTGTAGAACTAGAGGGCGTGTTCTTTTTCCTTGTGCATTGGATACCCCGACATCCTGTTTTCCGAACATAACCACGTATGTAGTAAATCCGTTCCGATCTTAATTATCTTGGCGCTCGTTAGCGGTCCTCAATTCACGTTTTGCGAAATAGCGAAGATTCACATGAATCGTGTAGAACCAGAAGGCGCTGATGCCGCGTGCAGCTCAGGTCAGAAATCCACGATGCAGTACCTGATATGAAGCGACGAGAGGGCATTCTCGTGTCCTTTCCCCTCAATAGAAGTAAAAGTGTGGTGGATATATAATGGGATAGTTGCGTCTACCATTGGCGCACCCCAGATGTTCCAGGCTGCCTACTTTGCACCTTTCTTAGTTCCCACTGTCGCCATATAACCGAGTGATGTGTTCTCATGAGACAGCTTTCGCTATTTCGCAGACCGCGTTTTCGCGAAATGGAGTGTGTACCACTGTTGATGCGCTCTGTTGTGAGCGCCGGGCAGCTCGGCCGAGCCCAGGTACAGAGACGCCGGAGTTCGGTGCCATTTGGGCGCTGGATTTTGATTAAGCGAGATCACACGCCACTTGGAGACATTTTGTCTCTAGGAAATCTGAGGAAAAGGTGTATATTGAAAACGAAGGGTAGCTTAAGCACTACGGATAAACGCTCTATCAAGTTAGATAGGACTATCGTCCAGGCTGAAGGAATACTGAAAATGTTCCCGTCTATGCCGATCTTCGTCACAAGGAGATCAAGGAAGATCAAAAGAAGCGGTTGCTGATGGGCAGCTTCCCATCCGCCAAGCGGTGATGCACGATGTTGCTGGTAAAGGAGCTCCACTAGGACAGGGAGTTGGTATTCGCCGGTCGCCCACACAAAGTAATGAACGACGTACCCCATTACCGATAAACACAGCCGACCTTCGAGCTAACTCCATGTCGATGGCCATTCCAACTTCTTTTTCCTGAGCGTCGCCGTAAACGATGTCATGGCTGGTGACAACGTTCCAAGATTGATCTTGCTTCAAGCGAGCGAGAATTGAATCGAGCCAGTTGGATTTGTCGTTCGTCAGAAGGTAGATGGTGTTGAGGAAGTGACCCTTCATTCGGTTGTCTGAATGAATGAATGTATGGAGAGCGGGTTAGAATGGCCGAGTTTTTACGAGAGCGCGGGGAGGAGTGGCGGCTGAAGAAGAGAACTCACCAAATACGGCTTTTTCATAATCGTTTCGTGCTTGGGTGACCTTGTCAAGAATTTGCTCCATGTCGGGCAGGCAGTGCTTGAGGAATTCTTGGATGTTTGCTTCAGTGTTTTTACCGGGTTCCCCACCTGGTGCCCCGTGGAAGTGGTCGGGGAGGAACGGTAACAGATTCCACATGAAGAAACTTGAGTTCCAGTTGGCGAGGTGCATGCAGTGGTCGAGGTAGTCTCCGCGGCGAACGTGGATAGCGAGGACGCGGGAAAAGGGGTCATGGTGCTCAGTTTTGCTCGTTCGGAAGAGTTGTTTGTTCCGTTCGATTCCTCGTAGGACTACGGGGCTGGGCTCTAGGAGCTGCATTGCATGACTGTCCCGAGTCTCTTCGAAAAGGTCAAGAATTCGCTCGCTGCCGATGAGCCACAGGTCGAAGACCTGACCGAATGCGTCCACATCGGGCGAGGGAGCTCTGACTTCGACGCAGTTCGCCGGCTCGTCGAGCAGGATTTTATTCCATACAAGGAGCGCCTCGCTTCGCTTCGGCTTTCTGAGATCCCTTCGATGGGAGTGAATACTGAGCTTAGTACCAACTGGATACGATTCCAGTATTATAAGCTTTCCATTCGATCCGGTCTCAGTGAGAGTCTGAGAGACCGTACTTCCTTTCGCTCTGTTCAATGTTGTGATAGATGTGATGGTTCGGGCAATTCTACGATGATACAACAATGCGATTGATACCTCGATCAAGTCACAACCCTTGACTTGACTGTGAAAAGACGGCGGCTCAGGTGTTCTTTGCTCGTCTCGGTACTCATCTCTCATCTCGAGTATTCTTGCCGTCGCTACGATGGTCCGTTTGTTTGTACACCGTGATTGAGTTTGTACGCCCGAGCCGCCGAGGATATATTGCCAGCACCCTGACAAACATGGTTATGAAAAACAGGAACTTTCGCCCCGTTCAAACCTTCTGAAGTCTTCGTCCCTGTTTTCAATCAACTTCGTTCTCCTATAACTATCTCGCTGCTGCTACCTTCAGTACCGTCACAGTCATTGTCCCGTTCCGCCCCATTTACTGACTGAACAGACCACTTTCCCCCGCCTCACATCTCTCGAGTATCCGTCTTGAGGCCACCTGATTTCATATCTCTCTTTTCCCATCACCACGAAGTCATCCTGGTACAGGTCATGCGAGCACATGGTCAAAGTCTGAGCCAATACGGCAATACCACAGTGATAGGAGCAGCAGCCTGTCTGGTGGCCTGAAAGGGCTTCGACTCCTCGGAACGCTGTGACTCCGAGCAATGAGCAATCGGGACTGAGAGTCTGAGAGGTGCTCAGTGGATCGTATTCCGCTCAGACACCAACATTGTTCATGATACTATTGCAGATTCAGACCGAAGGAGTGAGCAGGATTGCCAAGTACAATGTGGTCCATGCAGGCGGACATAAGAGCGAATGACGGAGTTTACGCGAGAAGCCCGAGGGCGCCAAGGCAAAGGAACGAAAACTCGAAACCTATATTTTGAAGCGAACCCGTTGACCCGACAGTTCAAAATCCACGGGCATTTACAGATAGTACGAAGGAATGAGAAAATGAGAAAAAGTTGGGGAGGCAGGAATGTGCAGAGCGAAAAAATGCAATCCAAACACATGCAAACACAACCTCGACACATCTTTATATATATGAGTTATGTCGAAGATATGCTTGCCGCTGCCTTCCAGCTGTATCCCAAATTTCTTCTTGATGTCGTGGGTCACGATGACCTTGACCTTGTTCTCGGGACAGACGACGTTCCAGTAGGACTCGTGGACCGAGCGCGGGGAGCCGTCTCCCGGCGCCCATGGACCACCTACGATAGGGCCTCCCAAGAGAGCGCCCAGCGGCGTATGGGAAGGGACCTCCCAGGCTTGGGACTCGGGCCACGGATAATGGTGCTGAGCCCAGACGTAGTCTTGAAAGACATAGGCGCGGCGTGACTTGTATGCGAGGTGGTTGAGAAGCAAACTGGGAGCAGAAATGTGAGACGTGTGGTCGAAAAAGGCAGACGGCGAGGAGGTGAAAAAAGTGACTTACAGCTCAGCGAGGACGTTGTTCCATCCTAGGCCATTGGGTTGCGACGAGAACTTGACGTACCGACCCGTCTCGCCTTCTGGATACGGGAGGCTGAGGTTGTGTTGAGGTAAATTCTCTTGGGCCGCTCTGAGTTCGTTGTAGCGAGGGGGGATGGTGAGGTCCACATCGTCTTTTGGGCCGACTGTATCCAACATAATTCTTCGAGCCGTTAATCTGCTCGTTGGTAGCATAGCGAGGAGGATGAGCAAGAAGACAACGGCGCCCAAGACCAGCAGGCGCCGGACAGCGAAAAATCGGTGAGAGGTGATAACGACGACGAGTGCTGAAAGGCATGAGGACGAGGGCCGCTCCCTCCACATCAGCCTCTCCTTCCAGAGCTGGGAGTCGGTATATCGCTCTGGGAGAAGGGCCTCTGAGTCGATCTCTGTAGCCATCGGGGAAAGTTTTTTGGGGGGTGGGGAATGCAAAAGATTGCTGGGTTGCCTCTTAACTTGCACACCTGTGTCGACGCGCAGTTTTCCTCTTACCTCACCACCCAGGCTCCAGACTGGGAATCCTTGAGAATTTACAACGGCCATGATGCGCCGCTAAGCGTCAAGTGCTTTATTCCAGTCACTGCGTTGTTAAAATCGTATGGTGTTTTACTAGTGGAAAAATCAACAGACGAGCGCTTTCTCTATGTTGTATTTATTTTCCTTAGAGAGCTCCAAAATAGCGAGAGGATCCAGGACTCAGATATGCAGCTCCAGGTCTTCGTCCATACCGGAGGTAAAAGGTGGTGTTAGCGTTGTGTACGTCAACTTGTCATTCGATTTGAACTCCACGGGATAGATCACACAGCATAAGGATAATATCATGTCGTGATTGAACTGGGTGTATCTACATGCGCCTCGACTGCGTTATCCGTGTTCCCTTGCCAGAAAGACGGGCAACAGCTAGTAATAATGCTATCAGCTATATACGTTGAAATGACCTTTACAGCGGATATACGAGCAGTGAGGCGATTGTCCAACATCTCGAAAAGAACCTCTAAAGTTCTGTAACGTGTTCGATCATTTCGCATCAAATCTCGGTTACCTCGACCTCGTAGCAAATTTGGAGGACGTTGATACAAAGGATCAAGAACCTCCCAATTCCGTCCGTATGGAACTGGCAAGGCAAAATTCCTGTGCAAAATTACCCACAGAAAAAAGGATTCAAGCCTAGATTAAACGCTCAGTTCTCAGCCGGCCATCACGCGATGGCGACTGCGGGTTCAAGCCCACCCCGTTTGGACTGTGGGCGTACCTCATGCTGCACCAACGGAGGTGATTTTCCATTTTGAGGCGGTCTAAAATCCCCGTCTCCATTTTTCTCAAGGTCAGTAGCCATTTAAACGGATCGCCAAGTGTTTATTGCGTTGTTTCGAACGCCAATTTGTGCAATTTTCTCTACTAATGCCAAAGAAGAAGATCAGAAGAATCGGTTGCTGATGGGTGGCTTTCCATCTGCAAGGCGATGATGAACGATGTTACTAGTGAAAGAGCTCCACTGCGCCTCTCATTGAATATCGAATCCTCCGATAAATTGTAGACGACGTACCCCGTTCCCGATAAAGACGGCCGATCTTCGAGCCAACTCCATGTCGATGGCCATCCCGACTTCCTTTTCCTGCGCGTCACCATAAACAATGTCGTGACTGGTTACAACTTTGAAAGAGTGGTCCTCCTTCAATCGAGTTGATATAGATTCGAGCCAGTCGGTTTTGTCGTTGGTCAGAAGGTAAATTGTGTTTAGGAAATAGCCATCTTTTCGGCTATCTGTAAAACGTGAAAACGGGTAAATATGACCGTCTTTTACGAGAATACGTCAGCGCTGCAGTATCGTACTAACCTATCGCAGCCTTCTCGTAGTCTTCCCGTGCCTGTGCGATCTTGGCGAGGATTTCGCCAACGTCCGGGAGGCAATGCGTGAGGAACTCCTTCATATAATCGTCCTCGTTATCTTCTGGCTCCACTGCTGGTCCTCCATGGAAGCGATCGGGAAGCCACGGCAATAGATTCCACATGAAGAAGCTTGCCTTCCAATTTGCAAGGCCGGTGCAATGAACGAGGTAGTCGCCGCGACGCAGGTGTAGAGCAAGGACGCGCGAGAAAGGGTCGTGGTGCTCGGTGTTGGCTGTTCGGAAGAGATGTTCGTTTCGATCGATCCCCCGCTCGACTATGGGACTGGTCTTCAACAGCTGCATAACTGGGCTGTCCCTAGTCTCCTCCCAGAGGTCCAGGATCCTCTCGCTACCCACAAGCTGCAGGTCAAAGACCGTCTGGCTGAAAACGTCAGGTTCACCAGTAAGAGGCCTGACTTCGACGCACTGCGCCGGCTCGTCGAGGAGGATTTTATTCCACACGTTGAAAACGTGTTTTCCGCTGCCTTTGAGTCGTATGCCAAACTGGGTCTTGATGTCGTGAGTGACAATGACCTTGACTTTATCCTTAGGACAAACCACATTCCAGTAGGATTGGTGTACCGAGCGCGGGGCAGGGTCTCCTGGGGCCCATGGTCCACCTACAATAGGACCTCCCAGGAGAGCACCCAGAGGTGTACGCGAGGGGAGTTCCCAAGCCTTTGAATTGGGCCACGGGTAATGGTGCTGGGCCCAAACGTAGTCTTGAAATACGTAGGCGCGACGTGATTTGTAGGCGAGATGGCTGAGTAGCAAGCTTTCGGAAGTAGCCATTAAGCACAGACAGCAAGAGCATGAGTAAAAGACGGCTTACAGCTCAGAGAGGATGTTATTCCATCCCAGACCGTCTGCTTGTGACGAAAACTTGACGTATCGCCCCGTCTCCCCCTCCGGGAATGGGAGGCTGAGATTATGTTGAGGGAGGTTTTCTTGGAAGCTTTTGAGGCTTCGATAGCGAGGAGGAGAAGAGAGGTCAAAGTCTTCATTCGGACCAACTGTGGAGTTCAAGACGATTGTTTGAGATTGATGCCTTGCCTTTGGAATGACAGCAAGGATAGTAAGGAATAAAACAACAGAGCAGAAAATCAGAAGCCGCCGGAAAGCGACAAACCGGTTGAACAACTTGGAGAGCCCAGCGAGCGAAAAATTTGAGGAAGAAGCCCGTTCCTTCCACCAGGGGTGTGCCTCCCAAACCTCGAAGGTACTGTGACCCTCGGGTAGTAGGGACTCCGAGTCGGTTTCTGCAAACATAGTGGCGAGGTCTTTGGGGAGGTAAGGAAGCTATTGACTTGATCACCTGTGCGCTATAGCAAATTCAAGTGGACGAAATCCGCAGCCTTTACCTTACCTCACCCACCAATTCAAGGATCCAGACTGGGAATTCTTGAGAATATTGAACCGCTCATCATGCACATGGCCGACACAGATTCGATCTCTGACACTCTCCCTGTTTAGTTCAAGCGACATTCCACCAACCAAAAGCTCAGAAGAATTGATCTTTCCCCCAAGAAGCTCCAGTTGATTCTGATATCTGAGACTCTGAAAAATCCTTCGAATCAATCGAACCATACAGGAGCATAGATACTGGTGGCGTCCTTGATAAGACCTCCGGATAGCAAGAGGATAGAGCGGCAGTGGTGTATACATTGGCTTGGCACCCAATTTGATTTTTCGGGGCAAGGCGCTTGCGAGGTTTAGAAGAAACAACGTGTCGTGATCGGTGATTGAACAGGGAGAAGGTCTGGCCGTTTCACATTGCGATCGCTCGAAAGTAGGTGAGAAAAGAAACCGAAAACTGGAAGGTGAACCTTACCGATGAGCCCTATAATTTATTACTAGAAAGTAGCTCCGTTGACTAGGCCTTGGATATTGCTACGTTCGTTGGCTGCAGGAAGTGACTGGTGAATAATCCTTCTATAGTAGATTCCTGCGAATAGCTTCTGATCGCGAAGAGAGTGCCAGAGAACGAGTTCTGTTAGGTCATTGACTCTTCAACTTACTTGAGGGCTGAAGCCGACCTTTACAACGAGGGCGAGCGATTGTGGACTATGTTCTACCTAACGTCAAGCAGTTATCCCCCAACGCGGCTCGCGGGCAATAGAAGCACTACAACGTTAGCAATTGACCGTTTTTACGGAAACCGAAACGTGGAAACCAGCGGTGAATGAGGGCATGCATGATCACCTCTTTGTGGGCTTTCATCGACAGAACCGTGATGAACGGAGACATGAGAATGCTGTTATTGCCGTTCGTCTGATACACCAGAGTCAAGCGCGACAGAAAACGTAAGACTGGGAGTGGAGCGGGGAGGTGGCAATGATTGAGAGCGCTTGATAAGAGGATAAAGCTGTGGAAGGTTCCTGAGCGCCCGTCCAGTGGTGGGCTGAGCCGTAGGTGTGCAAGTGCAGCGCAGGCCCCAGTTGAACAGGATGATCCATCCATCCCCTCGATCTGACCCACTCCGAGACCCCCCATCATCATGCAGCCAGCGATGAATTGTCGAGGGCTCCCTAATTCTTGACACCAAGGTGATCCACCATATCGGTGGGCCCGTTCGTCCTGGGTATGGCCTGTCGTGATCTGGGAGACATGTCAATCATCTCTCGAGAGTCGTTGGTAAAGAGAAATGAGCAGAAAGGTGTGGGAGTTGAGCAGAGTTGAGCGCCCACTAGAAACGGAGGATTTGGAAAGAAACGTCGAAAGGTAGGAAGGATCAGGTCGCAGAGAGGACGGATTTGACCATCATGTCATGGGGGAGTTAGATCTGCAGTCTCCGGCCGATTCTTCCATGAAATTCATTCACCTTCGCCGAATCTTCCTCCATCATCTTTCGCTCTTCACCCCCGAGTCCTCACTCCTCACTCGATCCACGTACCACAGATCGATCCTACACCAACCACGAGTCCAACAGCAACCGCGACATTTGTCCCCCAATTCGCGGGTAAAGCTCCGTTCGCTGTGGCCTGCGGTACTCCTCTAGAACCTGTCCTTGAAGGTCCCACTGCCTGAGCCACGTTGCTCTCATGATCATCCTCCCTTCCTGACGACGTGCCGGAAGAAGAACCTGGAGCTGTGGGGCCCGGAGGTATATCTTCAGATGCTACTTCAATTGCGCAGACTGCAATTGGGGAGTTTATGGCGCACGGGCCTGTATAGGTTCTCGTTGCCGCCGCAGCAGCAGCAGAGGAGGGTACCGTCGTTGCGTAGACGATGTAGGCTCCGTCCGACGCTGTTTGAAATAGCGTAGCTTTGAAAAACGACATTAAAAATTAGGATTTGGGTCAACAATGAAATGATAGACAGGGAGACGAAACTCACCAGGCCCTGCACGTTCGTCCATCGGCATCTCATACAACCCCCACACCGTTTGGACCGCCTCTGAGTCTTCAGCTACGGTCACTCCAAGGCTTGTAGCGCTGACTGGTCTGTCATCGGCCCATGCAAATGGAAGATATACCGATACTTGAGCGTGGCATGGAGCTACTACACATAACATAGGGGTGTCATTGGTGTCGAGTCCTCACTCTTGTTCGAGAGAGTCTGAATCGGGGACTCACCTGATGAAAGGACTAGCCATAAGAGGAGGAAAGACCACATAGAGAGAGCGCTCAAGCTCAAAAGCGCTCTCGAGGCCATTGTGGAGCGATAGAGTTCTCAGTCAACAAGGAGAGTTGGTGAAAACCTCTTGTTCGCTTTCAAGCGCCGCTGCTCATTGAGCATGCCGTAGCCATGATGACGACATTCGTGCCTGAGCTCAGTTAGGAAGGCCGTTCTCATCCCTCTTAGAATCCTACTTCCATAAAGCAGCATTACTAGGGTCTGTCAGTCGATAAGTCGGCGGAAAGAAGCAGAGATTGCAAAAAACGGAACAAGAGGGGTCTCAGCAAAGGTTTCTCGACCCTTCGCCTCGGCCTATATACCCTGTCTGGAATCTCTGGTGTTGCGTAACGAAGATAGGGTATGTGAGGCGTTGTGGCCTTCACCGCGTTCGAGGGTTCGACTGGAACTTATCATCCCTGTCCCATAAGAACCCGCGTACTCAACCTGCCGAGGACGCCGTCCAACGTTCAAAGAGACAACTCGTGACGACCAGGAAAAAATACAGTTATATCGTTCGCCCCATCTAAATTCCACTGGCATCTTCTCCTACTTACGACCTATAATCCCCATTGATACTAACATATTCCTACACACCAATCAGCCCCCGTCCTCATAAAACCACAAAAGAGAAAGAACTCACATAACTGAAATCACAAGTCCAATACCTCGCCTCCCCGTCTCCCAACCCACCCAAATCCACCAAAAGTTCGAAATCCTCCTGAGTCATAATCTCCTTTGCCCGTTCTTCGTCCACTTTTTCCGGTTCGCCGTTGACGAGGACGGGGAGCGGGGTGGTGCCGTCTGCGGGGACGATGGTGACGCTTACTTTGGTCGGGTCGAGTGGGGTGGGAAGGCCTGTGGTTTTGGAGGGGGAGAGGGGGACGGAGCCTGTTGCTGCTAGAATTCGACCCCAACTGTAGGTAGGTAGGTGAGGTACGAAAGGTAGGTAGAACAGAAACGAGTAGGCGAGGGAGGGTTGATCGTTAGCACGAAATGACCGCAGGTGAAAGGGAGAACTCACTTTGCATCTTCACCATAAAGCGCAGTCTTCACCAACGCTGACGTCGATATCCTCGAAGCGACACTATGCGCATCTCGATAGCTCGGAGCACCTTTCACAGTTACCGTCACGAATTTCGTCGCTCCCTCTCCATCTCGCACGACCAACTGCGCCAAATCCGCTGCGAAATCCGTCAACTCCTTTTTGAAAATCTCATAGTTCTCCGGGTCGGTTTCCTCGTCTATAGGGACAGAGTTGGGGGGAGCAGCAGCACCGTTGGCCAAGACGTAAATCGAATCGTTGGTAGACATGTCCCCATCCACACTGATAGAGTTGAAGCTCCTATCAACAGCGTAGGTGAGAGCCGATTGGAGACTTCGAGGAGTGACAGCCGCGTCGGTCATGATACACCCAAGGAGCGTCGCATGCAACTGCTTTGGTGAAGAGAACGAGGTACTCGCAGGACCCATATCGGGGTGTATCATCCCCGCACCCTTATCCATCCCCGCCAACCTATACTCCACACCCCCCATCTTGAACACCCGCGAACGCAACTTGGGGAACGTATCAGTCGTCATAAACGCTTTCGCTGCGCGTTCCCAAGCTTCGAAATCCGCACCGAGGGACGGTTGGGATGCTTGGATGCCGGAAAGGATTTTGGAAATGGGGAGGTTTTGCCCGATTACGCCTGTGGACATGACGAGCGTTTCGTGTTCGAATCGTTTGCCCGAATCTGAACTTGGGGGTAACAAACTGTCTGTGGCTTTCACCATCGCCCAAGCGTCCTCTAACCCTTGTTTGCCCGTCACAGCGTTCGCACAGCCGCTATTTACGACGACTCCCCGTACGTACCCCCCGTTCCTCTTCAATACCTCGTCTGACACGAGGACCGGGGCGGCCTTAAACGCATTCCGGGTAAAGCATGCAGCAGCAGCCGTGGGTTTGTCGTCGGGTGGTGTGGAGAGGATGACAGCGAGGTCGAGTTTTCCAGCTACCTTTTTGACCCCAGCATGGATACCTGTCAAGACGTACCCTTTGGGGAACGTCGAGGAGGGTTGGGGAAAGTGCAGGTGCGCCTTGGGTGGGGAGGGTCGTTGAGTGAACGTGGATGCGAGTCGTTTGATGACGTGGGATGAAGACGACATCGTTTCCCCAAGTCCTTTGCTGTGACGCAGAGGTCGACAGAGGGCAGGTAGCAGTGAGCTGAGCTGGTGACGGCGAGGGTGAAGAGGAAGAGTGTGATAAAAATTGATGCCGTACTACATCATCGCTCCCTATTTGTATGAATCGCCGCCCCCGATGGCTTCGAGGCGCCCAAATTGCTATTGGGTTCACTGCTCTATTATTGCTATGACTTCTTGAGGTTCATTTGCGACTACTGTGAATTTATAGCTCAGGCTATAGAACCCCACAGCGTAGAAGAGAGAAGACAAGGAGCGGACCGGGCCTGCGGGTTTATCGGACGAATGGCGTCGGAAGCTTGTCCGAGCGTTGTGGCACCGACAAGTCGCTTGTGTGGCGGCTCTATCGACCGGCATGTGAAAGAATGAGGTAGAATAATAAGTTCAACGCTCTGTAGACACCAGAGCGACACACCGACCTCCTCCGAGTCGACCCTCCAAGGTAAATTGAGTTGGCATGATTTCTGGCCATTGAAGAGTATGCTTGCGCCGATTCATTCATATCCGAATAACCGATCTTTCTAGCGCGAAATTACCATTGGTCCTCCCAGTAAAGAGATGTCCGCACACCTATCGACACAGGCAGGGCGTGACCAGAAAAGCTGAATCGATTGGTCGATATCAAATCGCCAGCCTGCGGCCTTAACAAAAAGTTGGAGGATGTATCACTCACGCTTGCTAGGTTCATGGGCCTCCACTTCTTCAACAAAGTCGCAGCGAAGCTAGACTGTGTATCGATCTTCCCAGCTCTATCACCAATAAAAGTCTTTCTTATCTATTTGGCCTTGGTCTGCTCCCCACGAATATTGCCAATCACTGGTCGAATAGACCCGCCGACCTCAGTTCAGGCTTCTCTCATTTCATTCCCTGACCTCGTGGAGCGACCAAGTGCTTCGATGCTCTCTTCCTTCACCTTCAAATTGAAATTCCCCTTGGTTCCACCGAGATCCTGTCGACATGTCACCCCTTCACAAGAGGGACTTGAATACGACTCACTGACCAGAATTTTGGCTGAGCGATCGATCTAAACTCGATCATGACCCTTCGTCGCGCCATCTTGTCATTCGTCACCATCGTAGGGTCGCATGTCTGGGCAGCCACACTGACCCAAGATAGCATCCTGACTGCCCCTCCATCAATCCAGACGTTCGATCCTAAAGGTACGCACTTATCAAAAACCCAACAAAGCGCACACCGATCACACATCCCCTTGAATAGCTTCCACGTCCACAAGCTCCTGCTACTCCCAAGACTACCCAGCCACCTGCAGCGGCTTCTGCAACAACTTCAACGGAATCTACAGCACGACCACCAAGATCATCGACGGATGCCCCTTCTGCTGGTGCTTCAACCGACCCCTCGCTCCTACCTGTTCCGCCAAAGTCCCTCAGCACTGCGTATCGAGTGCCCAATGTCCTTACACCACCGCTCAATCATGCACACTCAAAGGACAATACGTGACGCGATATAATAGTGCAGACCCAGAAGGGTGCCCGAGCTGCGCTTGTGAGCTCCCACCGTGTTATTTGCTTCCGACGGTAGTGCCGTGTCAGAGGTCGGGGCCTTGTTCGTCGACGGGGACGTGGACGACTGTGCCGTGTGAGTATTGTCCGGTGAGCTGTATTTGTGTGCCGACGAAGACGGATGCAGGGGTGGCTTCGACGGTGGATGTTCGGATTACACCGGCGCCGACAAGTTAACCTGCGACGGTCACAAACTTGGATATTGTGTACTACTAGGCCGCCTGGCTGATGTGGTTTTGGGTAGTCTGTCGATGGAATACGAGAAACTTATCAACCACTTCGAGCAATCGATGTCTTTTGAGATACCAATGCCGCAGGACGTCAGACTATGACATGTACCCATTAAGTACAAGTCTAAGTGGTGTTCACGCCCGATTGGAGACTGGCCCATTTCCAAGTGGACAGTGGAGCATGGAACCTCGGGTTGTTCGCCTCGATTTCACACACAGCTTGAGGACATTGGCCTGAAGCTCTAACACACGCACACATCCCAAAGAAGTGCTGCTGGCGCTAACCTCTTCTTTCGTCCGCTCACTCTCGGATTAACACCTCTATCCTAGCAAAGCCGTCATGGATAGCAGTGATAATCGGAAGAAAGGCAAATTCTTCTACGATATCGTCGTAATACAGGTAGCCACTCCATGGTTCGTCCGCGATCACTCTCGATCTGACACGCATCCAGGTGGAAGATACGCTCCATCGAATTCCGCGATATCATTTGGAGAGGTGGTCCCAGACTTTCAAGGATATGTTCCAGCTTCCTCAGGACACCAGCGCAGAGGGTTCTTCCACCGAACACCCGATTAATTTACCCGGCTGCACTAACTATGAGTTCGAGTCTCTTCTGACTGTCCTCTTCACACCTACGTGAGTCGTTCTGTTAGCTTTGAGGCGCGGCTTGGACAGGGGGCTGATTCACACCAACGCCTACGGTGTCCTGACGTAGTGCTGTGTGCAGCCTCGATCTCTCAAAGGAACAATGGATCTCCATCTTGAAGCTTGCGACGATGTGGGACATGGCTGAGGTACGCCTTCTCCATTGGCTTTCATTTTGCGGCTCCTCCTCAACGCAGCACGGATGTATTAGCTCCGAAAGCTAGCAATCGAAAAGCTCTCGGCGCTCAAACTCACACCAACTGAGAAAGTTCAACTAGGACTAAAATACAAGGTCGCTTCATGGCTGGTTGTCGGATGTACAGCACTGATCCAAGATGAGCGGTGCAACTCCCTTGATGCACTGGGAGCCTCGGTGGGTTGGGAGACGGCAGCCAGAATAATGTGGGCCGCGAAAAAGGCGGACGGTCCTCGAGTGATAGGAAGCGAGGAATGGTGTTGTCCTGGCTGCTCCCAACCTGGTACACTGAGAGTTAAAGCGTTGTTGAGCAATAGGCCCAGATCCGGTTTCACTACCTTTGCGGAATTGGCGTCCTCCCTGGACAAGCCGAACCTTCTTCAGTGCTCGTCATGTTCCCACTCTGGGATAGTATCCAGGTGGACGTTCCGACTTTCGGAGGCTCGGGACACGATGCGGTCTCAGCGGCAGTGAAGAACGTGTTTGCAGCTGAGTTGAAGACGATGTACTAAGTTGTATACCACTCGCTGTTCCTATATTGCAGTCATAATCTACGCTATGGTGGCAGTGCCAAAGCGTGGCGGAACGCGTTCTTTTGTGACACTCATCAGGTGACGTCGTGACAGTCGCGTCTGGGCACGTCACAACAGCCCAGCAGTTTATCCCATCACCTCGCATCTTCATCTGCATCTACCCCAAATTCCGAATGGCAACCCTTGAGAATCTGTCGTATACTCTTGAAACTGAGAAGAAAGTCTGGCCGCCTTAGCCCGCTACTCCGGAGACTCTATTTTCCGTGCTCTTCCACAATAATATGAATCCAGGAAGTTGCTTACTGGGTAGTACAGTAAGCGATGTCACCCGAGAAGAATATGTAATCAGCTTTTAGCAAACCGATTCTTCATCACGACGAAAGCAACGAGATGAGCCACAGTGCGCGGGTATTATGGAAAGTTAAGGAAAACCAAGTAGGCATCAGGACCCAGATACCTGACCGGGTGCTGCGTTATAAAGAGTCAAGTTCTGACGGATTTCGACGCGCTCGCTGACGCCCGCCTTTGGCGGGCTCGCGCTCGCGCTCATGTTTGGGCACTTAAACTGCAACATATGACTGTCCGCGGGACAGAAGCAACAAATAACAATCTGAGGCCTCTTCTCAAAGCTTGGATAAAGTTGGCCCTTGGGATTGGCTGGAAGGTTCGGATATAAATTACTGAAATGGGGTGTTTTAGATAGAGGCCTNATAGGTGGTCGNCGGGAGTCCTATTCTGATGCGCTCGCTGANGCCCGCCTTNGGCGGGCTCGCGCTCGCGCTCACGTTTGTGTGCGCGCTTTCAATNCCTGCATCCCAGGGCTCTATTATTCAATTTTTTTGACAGNTGCAAGCTNAAAAGCGGCGCGTTTTNGTTTTCACAGGTCTCCAGAAAGTTCTTGGGTGGGTGCAAAAGTGAAGGTTGCCAGTTAATCAGTCAGGCCAGCCTTCATGGAGACCAAATGCGAAACACAAAGGAGATACCCCAAAGCCTTCGAGTGCAAAAATAGTAAAGACTATGGGGTGAGGAGTCGGATTCAATCAAGCTGGGCCCGGCCCCCGACA